>JAHWXV010938951.1:0-10158 GCA_024586415.1 Phrixothrix hirtus | reverse complement strand
CTCTCTACACATCTTCACACGTAGGCCGACTGCCGGCAACTGACGCTATCTGCGGGCGGGAAAAACTTCACGGCTGCGCATGAATGTCCCCTCCACATCTTCAGTGGTTTACGCGGGAAAATTTAAGGTTCGATACTTTTTGAACACACCTCGTATAACCAATTTTATTAAAGTAACTAGTTTTTTAAAATTGAGGTTATACATCCATTTTAATTTTTACGTGAAGCATTTATATTTAAAAGATAACAATTATCTCTAAATAAAATGTAAATAATCGCGAACATTTTAAATAAAACTTATAATATCTTTATTGCTGAGTTTAATCATTTTTATTTTTACTTTAAGTAATATAAGAACTTTACGTTGGCCACATTAGTATAATTGTAGTCGGTAAATTAGAATACCAATTATCTATTTTCTTTGTGGTATGTAACTTTTGCATTTAAAAAATATCAATGTAATATTTTTATTTAATGGAATTACATGTGCTGATGTGCAAACAATTTGTTAAACTGTTGAACAAATATAGCACTTGTAGTTCCAATTGACAATTTTTTTCTTATTGATCTAATGTTATGTAAGCATCAAGTTCAACGATAGAGAGATTCAATCAAACATTATTTCGTATTTCATTTAATTGTGCACAGTACATTAAATCTAACCATAATGAAATAGTCATTTAAAAGTTAAATTCTATTGTTATCAAGTTTAAAAATCGTATTGGTTGAAATAATACGTATTATTGTAACAAACTATGGTAATCGAAATAAAAATGCAAATTTATTTTATAAACGGTTTATCTGTAGCTTTAAGTAATATCTTCCAACATTCTACGAGATTGTAAATTTAACGTTTTCAATTTACTCGGTGTACTAAGCGAACCCGTCAATCATACATAATATATACAATTACTGTTTATACCTGGAAAATAACAAAAAATTTATAAACGCTGTTAAAGTACCCCCGTATAACGTCAAAATGGCGATTATAAAAACTAATACAGTTTCGCGCGTTTTAATGTTATTAATATTTAAGTGTAAAAAGACAATATAGAAGACTTTAAGAATTCTCGAAATGCGGGAAACATTTAGTAATTAAAGTAAATAATTAGACAAAGTACAAATAATGTATTTAGTGAAGAACTTTAGAAAACTTCCATTTCAACCGCGAAGCCAACAACTTCGACTTCAACCTTGGAGTCGAAGACATCGAGTTTGACGCTCATGGTGGGGATCACCTAGTAAATCAACATTTGATTTCAAATATATAGCTATTCCAAACTTAGTTTACGATTGGAAGTTTGTCGATCTTACCGCCGTGATCAATCGTGCCTTGTTGCTTGGGCAATGGCTGTCTTCGCTGAAAGCTATTCATGATCCTCCGGTTAAACAGTTTCTCGTGCCATAAGGTAACTGAAGCATCCTGAAAAGCACCGTCATACATTGTCCGTGGTCCGTCTTAATTTCGTCGCTGCAGTTGAACGTACGACTCAGCGGGATAATCTGACAGACCCGCATAAGGAGTTCGTATACGCCACCGTTAGTTGCTCGTGCCATAAAAACTAGCGTTTTGAGACATTCAGCCGTAAAAGGGACATGTAACAGGAGCACACCAAAGCCTTTCGGTCGATTATAAATCGTTTTTGTACCGATGTAAGAAACATTGATACAAGATTCGCTACTAGACAACTTCCAAAAGTATTCTAGCATTTGTTCAAGGCATGTAGAAGTGAATTACCGTTGATAGAAAGGATTTTTATGAGAAGTGCTAATTGTTCCAATAATATCATACGTCGTTGTTAAAACTACACTAGCCGCAACAAACCGATCGCAACCAGCAATAACTAAACGCGTTTAGTGATTGAGATTTGCAAAATAAAATTCAATACTTAATTGTCATTGTTGCAGACTCAAGAGAACAGAAACAATAATATCATTTAGTTCACTTTGTACATATTTGTTTTGGTATTGGATGCCTAGAAAATACTTACATAATTATTCTCAATCTTTCAATATTATTTTGCATATAATTTTAATTTGTAATGAATCGTTCCGTTATTTTTATTTGTAATATATAACTTATGTAAGTTTATCGCCTTATTATTTATAGACTAATTTAGCTAGGTGCGAACGACAAAGTCTATCTTCATAAGAATCCTGTAAAGAAAGAACCTGGCCTCACGACAACTACTGAAAAAGCAAAATATAAATAATTTTTCCCCACGACGTAATTAAAGGAAACCGTAACGTCACAACGCAGGTGTGGCGTTTTCATGTCTTGCATGTGTTTTAAGCTATAGTTTAGACTTTCTAGTTGGAATAATTTTATTTTGACATCTAACGTGTCATCGTCAAGAAGATGCTACGAAATTTTTGATGTGCAACTATATTTTGAAGGAAATCAGTCAGATCGTGGTTTACTGGCCACTGTCTGCATTAAATTATTATTGTCTCGATTTTACGATACATCGCTGTCTAGCGATTGTTATATACAGTAATAGAAAATCAAGCCTAGGAACAGGATTAACCTTATGCCCGCTTTATAAGACAAGTTGCCCAATAGAGAAGCAAGACCGGTAAGGATCTGTTCAAAGTGCCCAGAAGGGACTCCGGGCATGCTTTGATTTAATTTGAGTTCATTATAGACATTTAAACAATTTAGGCACTTCTTAAACTTACTACTTTTCTGAAAACCTTTCGTATGCCATATAGTTGTGAGTTTATTTAATAAGAAAGAGGTTCTCGTATATTCTTTAACAGAATTCTAACAATAAAAGTGTATACAGAAATATGTTATAATGTTTTCTATAAGGATGGCTCTGAGGAAACTTCGCAGGAATTGTTATTACGAGCACATTATTCATTGTACAAGCATTGAAAAAGACCTTGTTGCACCAACACTAGTCATATTCTGATCCTTTTTGTGTAAATTTCTAACTCAAGGTCACATTATTTCATGAAATGGACGAATTACTTTTATATAGATCATTTTTAATGATTCAAGTTTAGATGCTTTGCGTAAATCTCGGGTATAGCTTTGTTGTAAACACTTTTTACATTTATACAGGGTATTACGGAATAATTATTCCTAAAGCCCAGAAGTCATAGCGGACATCTAACTAGATATCTTCAACGATAAACTTTTATCCAGATACATGCACAAAGATGAAATCATACATAAAAGTGTCGAATAATCTCAATGTAGAAAGTGTTTGACTAGGACGATTATTATAAAAAAAGGTACAATATAGAACTTATAAAAGTTGTACGAAATTAGTATCGCCATTTTAGATACACAAGTTATATCACTGCTTGGGAGACCAATGAATTCTTCAAGTAGCTGAGTTTATAATCATTACCAAGCGTCAGAAAATTTAAAGGTTGTAATTCCTCCTGCCGTTAGTTGTTGCATGAATCAGCGGTTTTGTATAACTGCAAATAGAACAACCTAGTGACGCAATATTTGATGAATAGACAGATCTCCCCACACCTATGTATTCGAAAATTGGTCATTTAGGTAATTTCAAACATTTAATCCAAAATGGACTTGTACAGCATCATGTTGAAGGACGCCGTTTTTATCAATCTTAGCTGGGACCAGATTTAACCTTGGAGGCAGCAAATACGTATGAGACCATTAAATGGTTATGAATAGTTCTAGTTCTAATATTAATACAAAACTACCATTAAAGACACAACGTTATAACTTGTTTACTCCAAATCTGACTATCCTGCTTATTAAAAATATTTGTTTCTTGAATAACATACCTTTTGTCTCCATAATAAATTCATATCAAACCTTGTTTTGTGCTTAATTTCATTGTAAATATCATTTAACAATAACTAATTAGACTGATATTGCCCTCTTGTTATACAAAAATAAAAAACAAGTTTAATTAAAACGTTAAAAATTGTAGGTAACTGTTTGGTACAGAGACCTGCAACTGTACCAATAATTTTTAACGTTGTCATTTAACTTTTGCTTTATTTTTATATAAAAAGTTTGTTATTACAATTTACACGCATTGTTTGTATATCAGTGGAATATGCCTGCCTGATGATCTCTAATAAGAATGAAACCAGTAGAAGGGTTTCCTTTGATACGCCAAATAAAGGCACTTGCTTTAAGAATTATACTCACGTATATTTCCTTATTTCGGTGAGGAGCATTTAATTTTTTTCGTATTAGCTTTCTCTTTTAACAAATTGAGTTCTGTTGATATATGTATATTCTAAATAAGAAAGGTACGCTTTTCCCGTTCTTTTAAAACTTTCCATGCAAATTCATAACATTAGCAACATCAGGAACTCTGATGCGCGAATTATTTCAATTATTGCATCAAATTGTAATGTTCAGACGGCACGAGTGGCATCCTGGTTTTTGGATTGCAGGTTGAGTAGTATGTCGAACATCCTGATTTGCCCATAAAATTTCACATTCCGGATGATGCGTAGTATAAATACTTCAAGCTTAATAAGTATTACCGTTAGTTACTCTTTAGGCAAGATGCACATCTGCTATTTTAGTATTTATAAACTAATCCATGTTTAGCTGAAATTCTGCATGATCTGACGATAGTGTGTAATTGACACTGAAGAACAAGAGAATTGGAGAGAAATCAATGTTACTATTATGCTCGTCTATATCTTTATTTTATCACTCTATCTACATGCATGGGTATTTCCAAACAAAAGATTGTTATTGAAACATGTATCCTTAAACATCTTCCATAACTTCTGAAAATTAGGAGCAGCTATTTTCTGACATCCTGTATAACACTTGAGAGTCTCGTATATCATAAAGCACCTGAATTTTTACGTGCATATTGCTTTACCTATTGCCCAAAAGAAAAAATACTGGAAACTCCTTATATAACAACAATCTCTAATGTTAACAATGTTTTATCAAAAATATAGCAACTAAATTCAATAGTTAAGATGTTGATATGAAACTAGACAATCACGCATTTACTTTGGCTTATAGCTTCATTTGTTAGTTTTTCTTCCAAATCATCCTAGACACAAATAGTGGCCATTTTTTAAGTTTAGCGCAATTTTGAAATAATCGAAGCCGTGTCGCTCAAAAATAAAACTAAACACTATGATTTAAAGGAATATAAAGAAAATTCGATTTTCAACAAATCATCAATTAGATTTTGAACATATTGCTACACTGTTTTCCTTTTTAACAATACGACGTAAAAGGATAACGGCGTAATTAAACTTTGATGTCGAAATGATGAGTGCGCCGTCCAGATCGCGCGATGTCGGAGAGGGACCGGAGTCAGTACAACTTGTTACAATTGAGTCCAAAGAAAGGGAGGTTGACTGCCAGTCGTTCGTAGAATCGACGAAGTAACACATATCTGAACGACAAGGTGTGTTACATATCTACTCTACCCTAAAATCTTACCAACCTCCAGGGATAGTCTAACAGCAAGAAGTTCTATATAGTTGAAAAAGGGGAGGTATTGTTGTTCGTAGAAAATAAGAAGCAATATACCAATCAATAACATTTATTCGATCAGGGTATGGCGAAATCAATAGCTACAATTGCAAAACAATAATTAAAACAAATCTAAGTACATCAAAAGTATTTTTATATTCCCATAGGAATGCGTACATCAAACTAATGGTCAATGACAGTGCCTTTTTGTTGGATTAAGGCTAACACAAAATAGTCCCTTGCAGGTGAAACAAAACTTAAACTAGTAATAGATGAGTCATGATTCCTAAACAGAGAAAACATGTTTTTTATGTTTGTGATTACGTTACATGGTAATACAGACCTGTATTCTATAATAAATTTTGGTGTGAAAATTTACAATTAGTTTTAATTAAATAAAAAATTTTGATAGAACTGTGTTCACAAAGCGCCTGAGTATACGTATGTTAAATAATGCACCTTATATTCTGGACACCCTATACGAAGGAGGTCTGATTAGCGAGGTAACTAACATAGAGATGGCACCATAATCTATCCATGCGTATCATTTATCAAATCTATATTATATTATAAGACAGCTGTTAAAGTTTCAGCCAAATATTTTGCGTCATTTGTCTCTTACAGTTGTTTAAAGTAAACGTGTTACGTTATTATGTAAATATGGGCAGAAAAGGACATCGTGCTATGATTAAACACTTCCATATCACCAGCAAAAACCCAAAGAAATTAAACAAGAGTTAAATAACGTTCATGGAGGATCGGCGCCATAATTTAAGACAGTTTTTACCTGCGTGAATGAATCTAAACGTCACCATATGAGTACCGAAGATGAAATAAGATCAGGACGTCTGAATGAGGGCACCACTGACAAAATGATCACCGAAGTTCTTGATATTGCTTTAAATGATCGTCGATTAAAGGTACGTGTGATAGCAGACACTACAGGTATATTTAAAGAACGTGTTGGTCATATCTTACATAAACAATTGGGTATGAGAAAGCTGTCAGTAAGATCGATTCCACGTCTGCTAACTATGGACCAGAAACGAATGCGCGTAACAACTTCTGAGTATCGTTTGACCCGCCGAATTTTTGCGTCTATTATTGCCGTTGACAAAACATTGATACACCACTATACCCCCAAACAAACATTAAATCCAAGCAATGAGTAGCAGCCGGTTGCAGTGCCACGAAGAAAGCAAAAGTGCTTCTATCAGCTAACAATGTTATGGCCACTATATTTTCGGATGCTCGTGATGTTATTGTATAGATTATCTGCAAAAGGGCAAAACAATCACAGGAAAGTCCTACGTGTCGTTATTGGATCAGCTGATTGAAAAATTAAAGGAAAAACGAGCGTATTTGGCAAGAAAGTAAGCGTTGTTTCATCATGACAATGCACCGGCTTATTCATCAAACATTGTCACCGCAAAATTAGTTGAATTACGGTTCTAAATGCTTCATCATGCACCTTACACTCCGGATTTAGCTCCATCCGACTTTTTTTGTTTCCAAACTTGAAAAAATGGCTAGGTGGAAAGGGATTTTCATTTAATGAGGAAGTGATTGTAGAAACAAGTGATTGTTTTGAGGCGTTTGATTCATCCTATTATAGTGAAGGCATGAAACTGTTTAAACGTCGTTGGAACAGTTGTATCGCGTTAAAATAAAATGAATATAAAAAACTTGAATAAGGTACCTTCTTTTGTACTGGTTACCTTAGTTTTCAGACCGTCCTTGTATATGATATATTTGGAAAAAAATTCAAAAACATCGTTGTAAAATCGTGTAAGATGTTCCGTTTGTATATTAAAACAATGAGAATTAACATTTATATAATTTTAGATAAATATTACACTATAAATTTTCGTTAAGAATAATAATATGTGGAGAACAATCTTAGCTTGTACTAAATATTTCCATTAAAATCACAGCCTTCGCCTTTAAAACAAAATTGTTGTACTAATTTAAACGAGGAAGATAACTGTGTACGTCGTTATAGGCATGTTAGCTATGTGAATCTTATTTGTGATGATAAATTGTTTACATTAATGGGTTTAATACACTTCCCTCGGGTACACCCTTACATAAATTGCTGGCCCTATTATCTAATTACTAATTTGAATATGTCATTTGTGCGTATATAACTGAATGAAAGGATTTATAATTTAATTTCAAACGATTGTATTAGTAGGATCTTCAGAGATATATCAAAATTAATATGTGCTATTTACAGTAATCGCGATGGATACATATTGAAATATAATTATTTCGTAATAGATTTCTTTACTGTATACACGTTTTATAGAGATTCGTCTAACTTGATATCATAATTCCACTTTTATACTAACATTATTTAATGAAAAGCTTTAGAATTGTTACATTTTTTTAAAGCCAAATATTTATTATTTTAATGAAACATATTCGAAATTAGCATAACCCATCCTGCTAGGTGGTTATTTTGATTATGGTTTACATAACTTTCATATCTACTTTATTTTTTAGCGCTAACAATGAAATCCTGATGATGAAATGCAGTAAATATTGCGAAACATATGCCATCTTCCTTTATAGTTGTCAGTAAACATTAACAATAAAAAATTGTTCCATTGTTTTATTATGGAAAAATGGGTCCTTTAATTAATTTATACCCATCCTTTCAAGAGTTCTTTTGTTTATTTATTGAACTAGTTTAAAACGTTTCAAAAAATTTTCTATTTTTGCTATCATGTGATAGTTGTTTTCTTGCTTCACTCCATTATTAGGTTTTCAATTTATATTTAAACTGCAATGATGGCTGACCGAAATATTTTGTGCAAACTATTATCCCATTTAGTTCAAAACACAGTTGAGTTGTATATTATAATGTCGAAACATGAGTTTCAGCTTCAGTAAAAGTGATCAGGTATTGTGGAGAAGGAAAATAGAATATCTAAATAATTATCCTGTTTAAAATATACATTATTTGCAATTTTCGTAATCTGTACGTCGATAATCGATTAATGAAATAGACTATGAGGCTGCCTTCATTCCAACTAGATGCCAAAAGCACATCGAATTGAATGAAACAAGACATATTACACATATAAAAACTAAATATGAAGTTAAATGCAGCTAAAATAAAAAATAATAGTAATTAGTGCAGTAAAAATCTTTACTAAAAATGGAAAATGTTGCTAAAGGCTTTAAATTAGGACAACTGAATAAAAAATGGCTGCACTAATACGAGTAAACACAAACAATCGCAACGTTTCGGAGAAAATATCTATATTTGTTATGAATCACAATGATGAGATTAAATCAAATTGACAATTCAAGTAACCATAAAAAAAGATAAAGCAAGGAAAATCGTATATAAAATAAAATTTTCTTTAATTAAAGGAAGTTAGATGTTGTTTAAGTTACTAGAATCCTTCGAAATGCAGTTTGATGATTGCGTTTTATGTAAGCTGTTATCAAGAATTTAATGTTGAAAATGTTAGACTCCTAGAGATAATTTTAACCCCTTTCCAAAAAACACTAACACGTTTTAATCTAATGTTCACTAATTTTAGATTTTTCAAATTGACTGTTCTTAATGTATCTTTTATGTTCGCTAACTCTTATTACAAATGATTTTTCACTATCTCTAATATAGAATTGACCAGAGTTGCAAGGAGCTTTGTAAATATAACATTTGCTATTTATACGAGGGTGGTCTGATAATTAGACGGTTTCCAACAGATGGCGCCACTGACTACCTAATATATAACATTTCTGTCAAATACAATCTATTAGTAGGCTGTATGTAAATTTTAACGCTATATGACATTTAGTTTATGTTTAACAACCTTAAAAAGCGAGAAACTTGTGATTGTATTAAAATAATGGATAAAAACGAATTTCGTGGATTTATTAAGCATTATTTTTTGCGTGGGAAAACCGAAACAGAAACAAAGGAAAATATTGATAAATATTACGGCACATCTGTTCCAGCGAATTTAACTGTGATTTATTGGTTTACAGAATTTAAACGTAGTTGTACAAGCACAATTGCTGAACATCATTCAGGTCGACTAGTCGAAGCAACCACCAAAGAAATGATCGCTCAAATCCATATCGTTTTGGAAGGTCTACGTGTAAAAGTATGTGAGTAACATTTTTCAGGCACATTTTTATATGAAAAATCTGTCAACAAGGTAAGTGCCGCATTTGTTGACAATCAAACAAAAACGCAATCGTGTGGTCACTTCAAAGTAACGTTTGGAGACGTTTCAACTTAATGTAGATGCATTTTGCGCGAACTCATAACCGCAGATGATACAAGGATCCAGCACTACACATCTGAAACATAACAACAATCAAAACAATGGGTTGAAGCTGGTTCAAGAGCACTGAAGAAGCAAAAGTAATTGCATCAGCTGGAATGGCTTTGGCGACTGTTTTTTGAGATGTAGAAGGTGTAATACTCATTGATTATCTTAAAACACAAAACACAAACACAGGAGATTATTATATTGCCCGTTGAAATAAAGAAAAAATGACCATATTTGGCAAAAAGAAAGTGCTTTTTCATTATGACAACCCACCGGCTAACACATCATGGAAATCTCAACAGTAATTGGATGAATTACGTTATTAATTGCTTCCGCATTCACCATATTCTTCTGATTTAGTTCACCGTGACTACTTCTTGTTCTGGAACCTGAAAAAATGGCTCGATGGGAGGAAATT
>JAHWXV010938893.1:0-13799 GCA_024586415.1 Phrixothrix hirtus | reverse complement strand
AAAAATATATATATATATATATATATATATATATATATATATATATATATATATATATATATATATATATATAAATAATTAAGCATAACAGTTAAGTAGAAAGTAAAATTGCTGCAACAGTGCAACCTATCACAGTACAATGTTTAATTCTGCAGAGGGCGCGCTAATGTTTAAACTGTTCCGCTTACGTATGTATTCCGACGATTTCTTCGAACGATCATTCTCAAGATTGCACGTGTCGAAATGCTTTCCGTAACTAATTTTCGTTCAGTAAGACGAATTGCATGTCTGTTCCTTTTGAAGTATCTTTAATTTAAGGGTCCATTTAAATAACATGACAACCCAATATGCATTAGTTCAAATGTTTATAATTATTATCACTTTCATACGCAATTTAAGAAAATAGTTTGTATCACCATTGTATTATATAAAGTCTTATAAACCTCTTGATTGGACCCTTAAGAACATTTTGAGAGTAAAAAATCCTTAAAATGAAAGCATAATTTTTAAGATATATTTAAGATACTCAATTTAAGAGCCCAGTTAAGAGGTTTTATTAAAGATTTCATTAAGTACAATGGTGCTACAAACTTTTTTTCTTAAAATTGCATGTGAACCTGCTAGTAATTATAAATATTTAAAATAATGTGTATTGGGTGGTCATGTTATTCGAACTGGCCCTTAATTCGCATCGCTTTTAGGTCACAAAGTACTGCACGCACTTAATTTTAATTATAATTTATACAGGGTGGTCTCGAAATAGTTAGACTAACTTTGCGGTTCGATTAAACTCACAAAAAGAACGAAAAAGGTTCCCATCAACATGTGTCAGAAAATGTCTCTTTCCAATGGTGAACAATTAATTACGTTATCAACACTCGACTTTTAATTAAGCTACGACGTATAACCTAAATAAACAATGCAACTAAGGCACTTATGATTAATACGCTGACAAATAAATACCTCTGCCTGTCTATCAATCAAACATACACCAAAAATATCTGAGCGCGTTCGACAATCGATAGTTAGACACATGCAAGCATGTGTTACAACTGGTGGTGGACACTTTCAGCAGTTTTTGTAAATTAAAATTAATCGTTGTACAACGGTCTGCTTAATTTGTTATGCCTTGAATAGAGTAATTTCTTTATTTTGCATAAAAAGGTTGTACATGCTGTAATTCCGGAAGGAAACATTTTCGGGCACATCTTTATAGGAACTTTTTTCTTTATTTGGCACGTTTAATCGAATCCCAATGTTTTTTCAACTATTTCTGGACCACACTATATATTATTTGTTGAATATTATTCAATAGATTTAATATTTGTCGTTATCATATTTTGCTTTATGTTAGATGGTAATATAATTTATGATACCTTTTAGGGCACGAAAATACCCTTCTAATGACGAACTTCCTAAAATTTTGCACGAAACCTCTGCTCTTTCTGATAACCCCTCTAACGAGGATTCAGAAGACACTGAAAGAAAGTATAGAGCATCTGGATTATCAGAGAAACTCTGAAGATGATATATTTCTGATACTACAATTGAGTCGGATAGTGATGATGGTGATAGCAGTAATTGTGATAGGCAACACTTTATGGAAAATGATAAACAGACTGTATGGCACAAGTAATCACTTCTGTTTATAAACAATTAAGCATAAATTTAAAAAAAAATTCCTGGTGCAAAAACTGGTGCACGTAATATTTCAAATGTGTTCGATGCATTTTACCAGTTGATTGATATACCCGTGATTGACGTTATTATAAAATGTACTAACTAACTCATATATAAGTTCCAAAAACCAAACTGTAAATTATGTAAGAGAAAGGGATGTTAAAGACACGCGGAGAGTGGAAATAATGTCATCGGTTGGTTTATTGTACCCCCTAGAAATTAAAAAACCAAATCGTACGAATGTATTGGTAATTTGGACCATAGCTGGGACTGTAATGGAATTATTTAGGGCAGTTATGAGCTACAAGAAGTTTTTATTTTTACTACGCTGTATGAGATTTAATAAGAAATCGAACAGATTACAAAGACGAAAATAAGATAAACTAGTAGCTATACGATTAATATTTGATTCTTTTATAAACAATTTCAATTCAAGCTACAGTTTGGCAGAAGTAACAATAAGACGGAAAGCCACGAGCGTTTAGAGAATTATGTCCACTTAACACTATGTTACACACTTGTGCCATCAATTTCACAATAAAACATTAAATAATTAGGAGTTTAAGTAAGTAGATCTTGCTTCGGATAATTTCCACGAATAGGTTTCGAGGTTCTATGTTAATACATGTTTTTTCTCTTAACTTTATAACGATCACAAAAGCTAAGAAAGTACCAGTGTAGTACATACTCGAGCGGTTGATGGCGTAATCTTTAAATAATAACTTTCTTTGAAAAATTGCAAAAAGTTGTGATTGTTACATTTCCAGTTAATTAAGGTTTCTCTAAAACTTAAGCTAGTTGTGTTACCTTCACCATGATCACAAATGTTAAGGAAGTTTGTGCGTGACAAATACTGCGATATTAAGTTTTGTACGTCAAATCATTTTTGGAATTTTTGTAAGTTAATTATTGTTTTGGGTTATAAATTAATAACGATTTCGATTTATCTAAGTTCTAGTTAATTTAATTTTTAGTTATTTGCCGCAAGAACCTCATACAAAACCTCGTATGTATTTCGCTTCATCAAATTAAGTTAGTATCCGTGAGATGCTGCCCTCTCTTGCAATTTTAAACACCTATTTTGCAAGCGCTTTTAAGCGTGCGCGAATAAACCATCTTCAAACGAGTAGATCACTTTTAGTTGTTATGTTAAAACAACTGGTACGAAATCCGTTATAACAAAATGGTAATTTTAGTTAATGCAGAGAGTTTTATAGGTACGTTGCTTATTGACGAATTTATTTGAACTTATACTCAATTCCTTCCGCAGTTTTAATTATCGACTAAAATGACGTTCCTCGCTTAGTCATATAACGCAAGTTGTTGAATATTATGGAGAAATTTTATTTATTCCGATGGCGAGGTATTACTTCTACTGTTAATACAATTTTTGCCAATTCTCCATTAATTATAAGGTCATGTATAAATTTACTATAAATCGACAAACCACAATACTTTACAAATTTCCAAAGCAACTTTCGATTTATATTGTTAAGGTGAATCACGTTAACCAGGTACGGCTAACGAATTTAGTTACTATCTGGCAAGAAAAATGTAAGTGTTTAGCGAACTCCACATTGTTACGATTATTTCAGATGTACGCTGTATCCAAGGTGGTGGCCGACGATGAAAAACTATGTATATATCGCGTCGTACATTTGTAAAATCAAAAGTTATCTTTCAACTCTAAACCGACTAAACTAATGTATACAATTAAACATCTCATTATTTTTTGATGATTTAAATACAAACTTGTTTGTTTGATTGTTTTGTAGTTGAAAGTTTGGCATGCGCATACTCCTCTTAGATTAGAACTACCTTATAGTCATTTTTTCATACTTACTAGAATTTTGCCGAATCTGAAGGAGTTTCACTGCCAATAAAAACTTTTAAGGTGCCAAACGTCACATTGACACGGGACCTACGAGTTTACTTCCCTATTCGAGAGGAAGGCATGTTTTACAAAATCTTCTCACACTGCAAAATTTACAGACCTAGATTGGTTTTGAACCTGCGCCCTTGGATGTAGAGCCAAACAAGCTAGCTATTACAACAAACGGAACTCGGTAAATACAAACTTAATATACGACCTAGCATATTCAAATATATGATCAAATATACAGGGTATCCAGGTGCATAATTTCAAACTTAACGCATGTTATTCAAAAATAAGTAGTAAATGCTCGACACTGCTGTATTTGTGACAACTTCCCTGCTTTATTTATATAAATTGAATACTCTGATAAAAGTTTTCTTGCTTGACGTTTAAAATATTTATTGCTGAATACGTAGGTTATTTTAACGTATACAAATATCATACCTTCTATTGTAGTACAAATATACCTCATGTTCCTAATAAATTCTTTCTTATGATCGATTTTTATGTTGTTGTGAACTATTCCTTTTAGGCATAACAGCGCACTTCGGTAAGTTAACGATGCCTTTGGGTCAATATAGGCTTAGGGTTTAGGGTTTATAGAAGTATATTTAATAACTTTTCAACCGCCTGGCGGCATTGTTTTGCTAAACCCTTACTATCCTGATTCAGAACCTCTTATCCCAGTACCTGCTGATCAAACGGGACGCAGTTAATAGCACTATTTTCATTTAATACCAGTCCGAACTCTATTTCGCTCGAATTAAATATAGTATATTGTGAATCCATAATTAACTCCTTACTTCTGTAATTTAATTTGTAAGTACATGTTGGAATACTTAGACAAGTGATAAAATCGTGGTAAACGATTTTGGTAGGGATCTACTAACAAACAATTTTTAAAAGTCCTTTAAAAATTGAGCACCTTTTAATCATAAATTTTAGTAAGAATTGCTCTTTTTTATCAAGATTCAAATAATACAGACAACTTCTTTTAGGTATACTAAAGAATAATACATATGAATGAATGAAGCGCAAAGTTGCATTAGATGTTTGCAATAATTATTTCCACAGCGCAAAACTGGGTTCACTTATGATAAAATTTCGCTATAAACTTTTATCCTTGTAATTAATGAATTATAGTAGGTAAAACTAATCTAAGTACAAAATTTTGAAAAGGATATGTTTGAATGTTTACTGCAATAACCTCTAAATAGTTGATTTAACATCTTACAAAAATGAAAGTGAATAAAATACAAAAGTAATACGACATAAAATAAACGTAATAAGACTTCTTGTGTTTTAAATACAGGCTCAGTTAAATAGATGTCACTAACTTTTATCGAATTGGATTAAAACTTCTACGGATTTGCATTTTCATCTGCAGTTTTACACATATGTTAAATAATGTAACTTATCACTAAGACATCCTTCATAAATAAAGAATTAATGTATGAAAACTGAAATATAAAATGCATAGTAAACTGTATAATAAGCTAATATGAAGTTAATATTAAGATAAAATAAACTTTAGATAAATTTGACAATACAATTTCTGGCTATAAACTTATTAAAATTACTGGTAGTAGTGACTATAGAGTTGAGAAGAATATCTTATTCTTCATTTTATTAATTGCATTATTTAACATACATTTGAAACTAGGTAAAATAGAGTAATGCTATACATAAATAGAAATCGTAATTAAAATCAAGCACCGCCTTTTTTCGTTTATAAAAGAATTAGATTATCTTTCGCTGGTCAATTTACTCATGCTTTCGTTGTTTCGTATTTCAACACCCATGTAGATTAATCAGCTATTTTGAACCATTTTGACAGAATTTAAATTATAAACAAGGAAGGTAAATACAGATATATTTTTTTTTATAAACGTGCATTTTCTATAAATTCATTAATGCCTAACAAATCCTTTAACACAGTTGTTGTGCGAAGCTACCTCAATAAGCCAGGTAAGAATGCAAGGAATGGCACTACTAGAATAAAATCAATATCAGTTGGCAAAATACATTCCTCTAGTTAGTGTGACACCAATATTCAAAGACATCTACCAATTAGTTTGTATTTGAGATGCATATACAACAAACAACCTGCATTAGTTTCGCTAGAATGGTAATTTTCGCATTCTCACTAAATTTTGTTTTCTGAGTGGAAAAACAATAGCATATACAATACAAAATATTGAAAAATTTTATCCGAATTTTGATCCATCAACTAAAATGACTCAAAAGTAGTATAATAATTGTCGTTGTGTTCATACGGCCCTTCTCGATGTTGAGCGGTCTGGTATGCCAAAAGCTATCAACACATCAGAACCGATAACAAAAGTGCATGATATTGCGTTGATAATCATTGAGTGAAGGAGCACAAATTTTCAGAGGCTTTAAACTAGTCGATTGATACAGGAATTTTAATATCACATCATAATTTTAACGTGAAAAGGCTTCCTGTAGGATAGATATCGAGTTTGTTAACAGTCGACCAGAAACATAATCGTCCAACGATCTTAGAGTATCGTTTGAAAATATTTAAAGCGCTTTATTACTGTTGATGAGACTTGGATCCATCACCATACTCCGCAGCATTAACTAATTTCTAACTGATTTTGAAAAAAATTAGAAAACACTAAATAAAATATTTGTTAAAATTATGTATTAATAAGTGAACTGGTCATTTGTTTTTGCGGGCATTTGTTCTGAATTAGGTCTAGTATACGCAACTAACGCTGTAATATTACAAAGCGTACGACATCTATGATAATCAAATAGTTTAGTGACAGTGATACATCTGTCCAGATAAACATCTGTATTTGGATTTAGAACTTCAATTGCAACTATTTCTAAGGTAATTTTATGAGAAAATATAATTTGTAAACGTTTTTTGTCATACCTATCAAGAATATCTAGTGCTAGCCTAATTCATCTTATTTTCCGTATACACTGTATAGTAAAAGTTAATAAAAATATAGAATGAATAGATTAAAACTTTTACATCCTTAGTTTGGTCAAAATTACGTATTCAGTATAGTGTCTAATCATATAACATAATTTTTACACTTCCGGGTGTAACACAGCTACTTCAGCCTCTTAGTTCTAAGCGTAAGGTGTCAATTTACATGCAAGTTATTTAAAAGACATTTTAGTTATAAGCTACTAATGTGAAGATATACAACGTGAATACATGGCAAAATAAATTTAAAATCAGCAATAAACTATCATGCATATTACGTATTAACAGTGTTACCATGACTGGTAAATTTGGAAAGCAACTGCCACTTGTAATTATAATTATTTTTCATTCCCGAAATCTCAACGACTTGCCTTTTTAGCTGTCTGTTTTAATTAAAAATTATTTGGATGTGCAAAAAATATCCTATAAAGTTCGGAACTATAATCTCTATTAATCCCTTGAGTGATTATTGCTCCCGCATTAGTTCAGACAATAAACTTCACCTTCGGGATTAAAAGAGGCATTCAGCCTTTTATTATATAATATATACTCACAAAACAAAAATTCAAACCTTGTCTGTATAAATGTTTCCTGCATTTATTAATTAAAATGTTTTGAAGATTTTTCTTTTATTAAATTGTATTAAGATAGAATTTCAGTAAAACAATGCTTTGTGATTCATTTAAATTCATTTATAAAGATGTAACCTATTTACCTGATCAAAACTTATTAATTCGACATTTTGATCTAACCATTAGTCATTTAAAATCTTTTTCAGAAAATAGTTCGCAAGATTTAGCATTTCATGTTTTTATAACTAATAAAAGGCGTTTTCTTCCCAAATTTTTCCGTTTTCAATAATACAATTGTTATATTCACCACAGTGGAATATTCTCTCCTACAGAGATGCATTAGTATTCACGCGTACTGCTTTGATCTTAAGTAGCATTGTAAGTGAATGTAAGAACTTGAATTATCTATATTATATTGCTGTAATAATAGTATGGGACTGTTACCTAATAATTGAATTTTAAAATGAAAACCATTTAATTTAATTTTAGTTAAAATATTGTAAAAAACTGGTTTGATTTATTATATAATTATAAAACGCTTTAGTAATATTAGAATTATTTGAGAAGTAACAACAGAAATTCGTAATCACTCTAATTTCCAATTACATATTTATAACCACTACCTTTCTAATGTAACTTTATAAAGTTTAGTAATATTTTTGATAAATGTTACATGACTTCAAATAAATTATCTTTATTAGTTGTAATACAAATTTCTGTAAAGTTAAAATGTTCAAAGGAAACCAATTTCAAAGCGACTATTCAGTAAATTTATATGGATGTCGCTATGTTTAATATTGGACTAAATGTTATTAATAAATTTATATCAGCTGATTTAAATTGATTTATTGATTCTATATGTTTGTGCTTTAAATGCACTCTTGTCTACACTCTATGTAAATAAAAAATAAGTTTGTTACATATTTGTGTTCTAGTTATTGTTCTACTGCCTCTAATTTCTGTTTAATTATGGGTAGTTAATTAATTTATCAATGCAGGACGAGCGGACTATTTAGTATTGGCCACCCTTTGGCTGATTTATTAATTACTCTTTAAAAATTAATTAATTTACTTTAGAATATTGAATTATTCGTCTTCACTCAAATAAATGAAATATTACAATACTTTAACAATTGATTCGGTTTATTAAGTTTCTTACAAAAGTAACACCATTTGCAGAAATAACAACTTATAAAACTAATACATCATAGAAATAGATAACAATAACGTCATAGAATATAAAAATTAACAATAACAATAAATTGAAATGAAATGCCAAATTTTTTGGAAATAAAGTAATAAATTTTGTTATTGTTATATTTTAATAATTCATTTTATGACGAATAATCAAATATCCTATATGAATACGCCCAATTTTCCGTTTTACTATTTAATTTACTTCAATTAAACGTGAACTGTTTGTAGTTTTTTGGTAAACAAAGTAATTTTATAGGATTTGTTATGATCCTAGGAACAATGACTCCTTTCGCAATGAATAGTATTATAGTTGCAATTTTTACCTGAAAGATTGGATATAAATTCGTTGTCAATCTTATTTATCTTGTAGGCCCCCACCAAATGGCAAGTTCTAACTCAATAATTAAATAAAAAGGTCACAGTTAAACATGCATTATGAAAACCAAATATCAACATGTAAAACACAAATATATACATACAAATCTAACGCTGTTAATAATATGCATAACCGGTTGATCACATGTTTTTTAAATAATTTGGATGCAAATTAATACTTTACGCTTAGAACTAAGAGGCTGATGTAGCATTGTTACTCCCGGAAGTGTAAGAATTATATTATATCAACGGACATATAATAAATAAGTTTGACCCAGCTAAAAATGCAAAGGTTTTAATCCATATTCATTCTATGTTTTTTAACTATTACTACACAGAAAATAAGGCAAATTAAGTTATCAGCAGATACTCTTGATATGTACGATAAAAACGTTTACAAATTACGTTTTTTCATAGAGTGACCTTCGAATAGTCGCAGAAGAAGTTCTAAATCCGAATGAAGATGTCTATCTAGACAGATGTAGTAGTTCTCTAAATTATTTGACTATGGTAAACGTTGTTCGCTTTGTAATACTACAGCGTCAATTGCCCATACTAGACCTTATCCAGATCAAACGTTCGCAAACTTCAATGACAAGTTTACTTACTAAGACATAATTTTAACAAATATTTTATTTAGCATCTTGTTTAGATTTGAATTAAAGTTTAAATTTCCCGCGTATGTGCACTTCATGAACGTATATGCATTGATAGGTGCATCTAAAAGGAATTAAGTGTTCATAAAAAAAAAGAATTAATTGAGATAAAATCTTCGAAAGTGTACTGTCATAAAATTTTGTATTCCAATAAAGTTTAGTTTAAACCTTAAAATTATTTTATCGAATAAAAGTTACACGTAACATCCTCAATACATCTTCTAAGTTGTTCTAAATCGGTTGGAAATTAGTTAATAATTATTTTTACACAAATTTACATTTTGATACGACTCCAAAGGTAATGAACCGTATTTTGTTAAAAGTTAATAACTAATTACACTGAAAAAGTGTATTTCCCATTTAAAAGTGCACAGTTTAAATTGTTTTCTATGTATACTCACCATTATGTCCATAGCACTTTTCGTAGCAGGAGGCAAAGACATAAATTCCCCACCGAAAAAATTCTCCACTTAGTGATTTGAACAAGTTTATTACTTCTTCTTCGATTTCAGCATCATTTGAGAAGTGTGACCTTTCGAACAATCTGAACCCTCATTTTTACACGTTCGATGTTTAGATCAGTGAGTGAAACTTTTGACTTCCCACTTTAAGCCGCCTTGACACTGAGAATACCGCACTGAGGTTTGTTTTTGTCAAATTATAAATTTCAACAATACGTTTATAAATTTCCATAGGAAACATATTTTTCAAGTGTAAGTCAAATAACACAACGCAAGTTATCACAAATACAGCAGTGTCTTGAATTTTCTACCTATTTTAAATAGCGTGCGTTAAAATTGAAGTTATACGCCCGGATACCCTGTATATTTGATCAAATATATGAATATACGAACGCGTATATTAAGTTTGTCTTTAGCCAGGCCCATTTGTTGTAGTAGTTAGCTACTTTGCCTCTGCATCCAAGTGATTCGGGTTCAAACCCCATCGAGGTCGGTAAATATTCCATCGGAGAAGAATTTAAAAGACATGCCTTCTCGGATAAAGTTATAAAATCCTAGGTCCCGTCTCAATGTGATGTTTGGCTCGACAAAAACTCTTACTGGAGGTGAAACTCCACCAGATTCCGCAAAATTCTAGTAAGAATGCCAAAATCACTATGTGTCAGTTAGTTCTAGTCTAAGAATGCCCATGGAATTTCCACATCCCAAAGTTTCAACCATAAAACAAACAAACAAGCAAATAAGTTTATATTTAGATCATAAAAGGTAATGAACCGTTAAATTGTGAACTTTAGTTTTGACGGTTCAAAGCTGAAGGCTACAAATTTACGACGCGATATGTACATAGTTATTGACTGTCGGTCGCGACCTTGGATTCAGCGTGGAAATTGGGAAATAATTGTCGAAATGAGGAATTCGCTATTTACTTAACGTTTTCTTGCCAAATAGTTTCCATTGAAAAATTTAAATATTTATCCTAATCTGTCTATTAGGCATCTTTTATTCATACTATTTTTTTGAAACTTAACGTTGTTGAATTTCTTTTTTACGCTCTTTTATGAAATTTACTTACAATTTTATCGTGATTATTTAATTCTCTAGCAAATTTTGTATTATTTGACATATTCGACTCAAGGTATTCTAATTGCATATTTAAATTATTATGCTCTTGTACTAATGATTTTAAATTATAATAATGTATTTTTGGTTCATTCAAGTTTAGCTTTTCCTAGATTGATGGGCAGGATTCCCGTGTTTGATATGTTTATTATTGGTTATTCCTGATATCCGGCGAACAACCTGGAAGGGACTCAAAATTATGAAATTGTTTTTATGGTCTCTCAATAGTAGATAAGTGTATAATTTTAGAGGTATTACCGTAATATATAATGATCATTGTGGTTTTTAATTCTTTATTAGTACTTTCTATTAATTGGGGTTTATATTGATTTTTCATTTTGGCCTGTTTCTGCTTATTCTTTACAAATACACGACTGAGTGTTCCTGATAATTCTTCTCGGCTTTTATTGCGTTTCGAGATTACTTTTTCTTTTGTTTTTCGGAATGCTTTCTTTAACATTATTGTATAATAGTTGTAATATATTTTTATAGTCGGTTATATAATTATTAATTAATTGTTCATTTATTTCGATTTCTAAGTGCCCTGGCATAATTTCTGCTAGTTTTAGTTTAGTCACTGAATGAATTGTATTATTATATGCTAGAAGAGCAAAGTTTACTTTAACTTCTATGAATTCGGTTTTGTGTAATTCTTGGTATTAAATAATTTTATGTGTTCTATTAAAGTAGAGCGGAATCTTTATATAAGTTCATTTAATTTTGGGTTCTGCAACTAATTAAGTGGATTTCTACTTTATGTAATTTTAAGAGTTCTTTCAATACTAAATTTTTAAATTTTAATCCATTATCTAAGACTATTTGCTCAGGTATAGAGTGATGTATAAAATATTTTGTTAATTTGCTAACTAATTCTAGTGCTCATCGGTTATTATGTTTATATGCTTGTTTATATTTTGAAAATGAATCTATTATTGTAAGAAGCATACTATTTCTAAAGTTATACTGCCTACGTACAATATCTGAGAAGAATTTTTAGCTGTGGGGTTATAACAAATTTTAAATTAACAGGTTTCCTGTCATATTTCGTTAGCTGGCAAACTTCACAATTATTTATATAAGCTTGAACTGTTTTTTACTGCTTTGGCCAATATATTTGTTTCATTCTGGTGTGTTTTTTACCTCTATGATCATTTTTCCTTCATGGTAGTTTCTTATTATGAGATTGACTTCTTCTTCTGATATGCCTAACAGTTTGGATATACATTTAACTAGAATTATTTCTGAATTTCTGAAATATTTTTGTAATACTTGACCTAGCTTTTAATATAAGAGCTTTTTAAAATATATATGATATTGAACTTTAAGTGCGATTAATTTCTTCATGAAATTGAGCGTTTCTTATTTAAGATTTGATTTCGAAATTTATATAATAAATTTTTGATTAAATTTATACAAGCGTATAATTGCTGGACTTGCCGAGTTGCGTTTTACCGATATTGTCGGATTTTTGGCAAAATTAACAGGACTGCCTATAATGGGTATGCAGGTTATGGGGTTTATTTTTTTCTATCTAAAAAATCTATGAAGTTATGGAATTTTGGGTTTTGTCTTTTCAGATGATCGACATTACTAAATGTTTCTTTAAGTTTTTACTATTCCCTGAGACATTTATAGATCCAGGCTTACACAATGGGTTAAATTACTATCTGGAGATGCGTTAAATAAATCATCACTGATTTCGTTAATTATATCAGGAACTTTTCCTTCTTGCTTATTCTTCTTGAATTAAATCTTTAAAATTAATTTTATGTTCCGTGTTTGCGGGTACTCTGCTGAAAACATCGACATTAGTGTTTGCGGTACCCTTTTATAAACGATTGCGTAATCACATTCTTCGAGTTCTATTCTTCATCTTATTAATTTGGAGCTTGGTTTCCTTAGTGAAAATATCCAATGTAATGGTTTGTGGCCTGTGATTATTTTAAATTTTCTACCGAATAAGTACGATCTAAAGCATTTGGTGGGCCAAAAAATCGCTAATAATTATTTCTCTATTGTGGTACATTTACTTTCCGCTTGATTTAGCGTTCTATTCGGATATGCTATCGGTTAATATTTTTCAACGGTGTCTTGTATCAAGGCGGCTCCAGTAGCGATGGTGCATGGGTCAGAAGTTAATATAAAAGGTTTACTAAATCAAGGTATTGCAATATTATTATTATTAGTCCCCTTTATTTTATTTTAAATGGAAACGTACAAGCTAAATTTACAATTAATGATTTTGAAAAGCAAATTTAATTTGAAATCACCTGGCGAAATCTAGCCAATGGCTACTTCATTTAACCAGAAGATTCCATGATACATAGTAACATGATAGTATAAATTACATTAAGTACATGAGAAAAGTAACAAAAACATGATTTTTTTATACATTTGACATTAAACAATATTGAGTGGACATATCACTGCATAGATAAATGATGTCTTTTCAATTTTTTTTTGAAGGAAGGATAATTAAACTTTTATTGTTCATTGGAAGGGAATTATAGAATTTTACAGCGTTATAAACAAAGCCCCTACGAAAGAGTGATGCCTTATGGTGAGGCATTGTGAGCAAATGATTATGACGAGTATTAACGTAATGTAAATTATACTTAGGAATCAATTCCGAAAAAAGAGATGCAGACGGTTTACTAGCAAGCAATATATATGTAAATGATCCAAGTTGATATTTCATACGATTTTCCATATTCAACTAGCCAAGTCCTGCAATTTTTTTTGAAACATGATCGTACCGTCGTAAATTATAAATAAATCGGTAGCACCAGTTCTGTACGTTTGAATACGATATTTATCTACATTATCAAGACATGGACTATAAATAAAATTGCAATAATTGAAATGAGATAAAATTAAAGATTCAGTAAGCATCTTTTT
>JAHWXV010938750.1:0-14178 GCA_024586415.1 Phrixothrix hirtus | reverse complement strand
AACGAATAGTTTTCGAAACGTTTAATTTTTATTAAAGTTACACAGTTTAACCAAAAATTGTTTTAATTATGAATAATAACTATGAAAGTTTCCATAAATATTTAAATCTAATATTATTTATTGGAATTGCAGCCAAACGTTTTCTATTGCACAATTGTGCGCTGTTTCCATCGGAAGATCTTCCTCGTTTCTTTTAGAGGGTTTTTCCACTCAACAAAAGTGTATGTGCTATCTCAGTTCGAAATTGAATCAACGTCATGTGTTTTTCACTCAGTAGTTTACAATGCCGGCGATACAACAACCAAGCATTTACAACAGATGGCAAGAAAATGGAAAATTATTCTGAGATAAAAATGCTTAGCATGCAGATTTGTTCTACATAATTCAACAAGCATATCATGGAGATCAGTACCCACCATAAATGAATTATATTCTTTTATATATATATGGATGGATTTATTACACCAACGTTTTGCTGTATCGGTGGGGTGCTGACCTATATATGTTGATGCCGTGTACACACATTTACTGTCATGCCATT
The DNA here is from genome assembly GCA_024586415.1 of Phrixothrix hirtus. Lineage (NCBI taxonomy): Eukaryota > Metazoa > Arthropoda > Insecta > Coleoptera > Phengodidae > Phrixothrix > Phrixothrix hirtus. The sequence continues at coordinate 13,637 of JAHWXV010938750.1, read as the reverse complement.
TTACAACCGATATATTATTTATAGTCAGTTCGAATATCAAATGAACACCTCCCTTTTTTCGGCAATTCTTTATCTGGTTGTAAAATACAATTCGGCAATCTTGACGGGCAAATAGTTCCAGTCACCAGGTAGCCCATTTCTTTTAGTACGGCTAATAATGTATACGAAGTGAATCAATTATCAGTAAATACCTTACAATTTTTATTTGGAGGTAAATCTTTCACTAATTCCTAGGCTTGTTTCACTTTTTATAGTTCCTTTACCTGCATACACTTCGAAATCATAAAGAATTCCGCTTGGACCAGTCTGGGCAAGGACTTTGATGTCCCATTTATGCGGCTTGTTTTTTTGTATATTGTTTTAAGCTTGAGTGCCCTTTGAAAGATATAATAATTTAATCTACACTATTGAATTCTTCTGGTTCAATTCGCTTCATATTTTGTTGTAGTGCTGAAATGAAGGATCTTACCTTGTACAATTTGTTATAGTTGGGGTCACCACGACATAGCATTTTTGTATTGTCAGCTACGTCTATATAACTTCGAAGGTTATCGAAAAGATTTCTAGACATTATGTCTGCAATTTTACTGAATTGAGTTTCATCTGACCAATACATACGATAAGAAGGCATCACCACTAAGAAGATGTATACTTAAAAATTGTTCCATTTCATGTTTATTCATGTTTACAGATGAAGCCTTCTTTTGAATAGAATATCCATTAGTCTGGTAAACCAGATTTTCGAACATTTTATCATCAACAAAAATTTGGAATAATTATATGGCGATACATTAGGCGGTGGATTTTAAAATGTTCTATATCTTGTAATTTCCACAATGCTTTTAGCTCATTAGTTTTGGATTTTGGAAAGTCCTATTTATGTTCAGCAGAAAATTGGTAGTATTATCTTCTAATTCTTCTCTTCTTCATCTGCAACTGCAACCTCACGAGTCAATAAAACTTCCTCCAGCTCTTTCCTCTTGACATAATTTTGAACCTTTGACTCTATTTTATCATCAGACATTTCTATTTCAACATCAGAATGTTTTAAAAGTCCTGTTATATCTTCATCTGTCAGTTTTTCTAAACTGATAAACTCTCTGTCGAGACAACATCTAAGATAAAAATGATGGCAGTTGCAGTACTAAAAATTCAAATTCAAATTTTATATCCACATAATCCCAATGTATCCAAATGGAAAAAACTTTTAGCATACTTTATATATTTAAACAATGAAAAAGTTATAAAACTGTTCATTAGATATATCCCAATAAAGTTTTCACCTATCTCTATATTTATTTTTCCCGTTTAAATAGTATAAATCAGTTTTTATTTGAAAATAAATACGCCCAGCAAATTTGTACAAACACTTATTCTCAATGACAGTTATAGTTACTTATAAAACAAAATATTTCCCTAGATTTTGATTAAACATTATTGCCCTCTACTATGAGGTTGATAAATCTTCAATTAAATAAAAACAGCTTCCTGTATTTATACAGATTCCTTGAAAGAGCTTAAAAATCTCTCAAGCGATTACAATTTTACTTTAGTCCTAAGTGAGATAAAGTAAACAAATTAAATCTATGGCAACAAAGAAAATTAACCAATTGAAATTACATATTTAAATAGCATTTGTCGTGAAGCATAAATCGAATGAACTGTCAATGTCAAACTCATACAATTTTACTTTCTTCGACACTTTTGATTTCAAATTATTCGTAAGTGCAAAACATAATGTATATATCTCTACATTAAACTCCTTTTGATCCTTTCTCGGGATTAAAAGAGGCGCTTTAATCCTTTTGTATATAATATATTATTTTTATTGTGCAGCATTAATCCTTTTATTGAGATTTCGATTTGATTATTGAATTTTTTACTAAAAAATAAAGCAAACCAAAAGACGAAAATAAACTTGATAAGCCTGATTGACAGCAACCTTTGATAGTTTAATAATTAATCTCCGAGCTAACTCAATAAATTTAGCATGGTATTTCTTCGAATTTTCAAATTTTCCTCACTTTTAAAATCCATCAATTCAATTCTTAACCACAGAAGTGTTCACAGTTATATCTAAACTACCTGAAATTTTTATAATTGTACAGCTACAGGTGGTTTACAAAAGTCATTTCTTTAAGGTTAAACGTTAAATAATTTTAATTACATTTTAAAGTTTTATGTGGCGTCTGGCGTTATTTATAGTAGTTAATAGAAATATGTTCCATATATATTTTATACATCTAAATTAGTTATGATTATCTTTGCATAAAATTAGTTTTTATACAAGTTACTAGCTTTTAATGAACTTAACAAATATTATTTTAGTAGCTCTTTGTAGAAGGCTCGAGTAGATTGGCCGAAATATTAGCATTACAATATAATTTGAATTAACAAAAATTTCGATTTATTTTGGGTCTAATTATAAGAAACATTAAACTTCCGCCTTGGCGAGAGGGTTCCTTCATACTATTCTTCAAATTATTTTAAATTCTGCGTATTTTTTAAATTTATCAATTATAAATATTTTTTAGTTATCTAAAAAGTTTACAATGTTAAGAGGATCAAATAGCAAAGTAAGTAAAATATAGATTTATCTTTTGTTAAACATATAATTGATAGTTAAATATTCAACAACGATGAAAGTGTGAAGAAGATTGTAGGGTGATCTCACTTTAAGAGGCACCAAAGATTATTTAAAACCAAAATGAAAGAAATATTGAACTATTGAACTATTGAGTCTCACGTAATCGCACTAAAATGTTCCACAAGTTTATAATAATTTCAAGTTTTGAAATGTAACTATTTAGAATGGTTAGGAAGAATAATTATTGCTTAGCAGCTTTTTTAATTCCCACAAGGTGAAGGCCATTTGAAGGTTACACCTCTTGGAAGAAAATCTAGTATTCATTAGAAATATTTCGATTATGAATTGCACATTAAAGAAATTTATGACCAGTTTTGCGTTTTACCCCAAAATATTCGTAGACCGTCAAATTACAAGTTTGTAAATTCTGGTTTGTGATGTCTCCAGAAATTTTAACTCTTTGGAATAGCGTCGCTCAAAACAGCGATGTTCCTGCAAAAAGGTGTAATGTAATAAAAGCTTAAAAAGGGGCTTACCTTACAAAAGTCATGTAGTTCTAATTTCTTAATATGTCGGTCCCGCGGTTGAGAATCTAAATTTTCATCCTCGCCTGCCTTGGGCGAACGCAATGGTGTGCCAAAAACTTTGGCGTTCTAAAATTCCCAATTCATTTAAGTTTATCGACCATAGCTTTTTATCAGTGCATTTTACAGGGAACAATTATGTTTTAAATTTGAAAAGTTTTAAATTTACGTAATACAATTTTTATATGCATAGTTTTTTTGTAAAATTTCCACAGCATCAATGTTACAAAATGTTTCGTAGAAAAGCTACTTTTTTAAAATGTTTGTTCAGTTTTTCAACTATATCTCATTAACGGTACATTGTACAGAAAAATGTCTTAAATGAAAGTTATAAAACCTTCAATTTTCTATAAGATTTATAGCAAATTATTATTTAGGACTAATAAAAAAGTAGCTACGCTGCACAGTAGGGTTATAATACGAAAATGTATGCTAATTTGAGTATAGGTAGGAGTGATAGTAAAAAGAGTCTCTTTCCGCAAAGCCAAGTATAATAACAGTATTATAAAAGAAAAAGAAGAAATATTATAATAATGGATATATCTATATAAAAATGTTAATGGTAATAACAATAAAACTTACTATTTAGAAAAATTATAATTTTCCATGTTTAGCTTTGTGTAGTCTGGGAGGCTCATCTAGTTTCTCCTTGCCTTCTTCAATTAATAGTTCAATTAGATCGTCTTTTTAATTGTCATCAATGATGTCCACAAGTTTTCCCACAACACTGTCTACAAATTATGGCGACCGGTCTTTCTATAACTGCAGCCCTTGGTCCATCATTAGTTTCACTGACACGAAATGTATGTCAGGATGGACTTAGGGGCTGGACCCCTGCTGGTTTTAATAGGAAAAAGTCGCTTACTATTCTTTCCCAGTTCAGAGGGGTTTTCAGGAGATCCAGTTTTGTCAGATCATGGTGTGGAAAATACTGTACATAGTAGCATACTGCGTCTGTGATAGCTTTGAAAGATTGAATTTGTTGTCAGTAGCACATTTGAAGAATAACTAATAGCGCAAACCATCTAATGTCGTTTGCCAGTCATCAGAGTACAGAATAAGAAGTATGCGTACTCCTGCTTCAGTGCTACTTGAAACATTGGCGTTAGGATCTCTGAAGATCCTTGTAAGTTCATACAATGCTGGTTTCCCTGAAACAACGAGCAGAACTTGGTTTTACCAAATATAAACATGGACGACCTGGTACTACATCATTCAAAACGTGAAAAAGAAGTAGATTTTCAGGTACTGAATACTTGCAGAATAATGTGGAAAACAATTTATCAGGAGCATGAGCCGTTCCAAGTTTCGGAAGAAAATGGGGATATCTTGAGCCAAGAGAACCAGCAAATCAGTATCCTCCCCGATGATCTCTACAGCATCATACTCGGGAGCGATGCATATAGCAGATTTTACAATAACCACATCAGTGCTTCGCAGTCTCCTTTAGGAATTTGCTACTTCGTTTGCTGCGAATTCTTCCTGCGAAGAATTTACTTTACCTTTATACAAAGAGGCTGGTCGTATTTCATGAAACACGTTTTCTGATTCAAATTTTTGCATCTCTGGCTACCCTCAAGGAGAGACGTGTACACTATACCATGCTGACTTAGAGGGCTATTGGTAAAACGGAGATACATAAGATTTCATTGTCTCTCTCTCTAGAGACATCGTGGCCGTAAGATCATGGTTTGATATCGTTTCCAATCAGGCAAAGAGTTTTAAGATACCGAATATCAACGCTCAAGCCACCAGCTTTATTTTGTTGAGCGATTTGCAGTTGGATCGTACCTGTTTTAAGCACTTTAGGGGTTTTTAGAGGCAACACCTTTGCTAGAGTTATTGGCATAATTTTTCCATTGCATGAAACGTACTGAGATCATAAGAGGACATAACGTAAAGGTCTCCATTAGTAGCTGATGTATTAATCAACTTGACGTTAGGTTGTAGTACGGTTGACATCTCAAGTAGTACCGCCTCATGATGGCTTGATGAAGAATCAAGAAGCTGAAATCACAGCATGTGACAGATCTGCTGTAAATTTGTGAGCGGATTTCTTTAAGCGTGGTTGCTGCGGCAGCTCTAACTACTCTCATGCGTTCTTCTTCGGGGTCCCTTTTTCTGTTCTCATAGAAATTATCAGAGGGAATTTTGAACCCTTTATTGCTTAAATAAACCATTGCCATTCTATTGGATCTTTCCCCATTGACAATGTCGCTTTCACATCTTTTGAAGTGATGATCTTTCACAGTTTTTATGTCTGGGCGAAAACCCCCTTCTATGTGAGCTGTTAGCCTTTGAAGGGAAAACTGGCACTTATCTGAATTATCGGCAAGGTAGGCACACCCTTTCCATTGCTTCATATACTGTAGTTGCAGATCGATAACCTTTTTCTCCTAGTTGGTGCATAGCTGTAATAAAACTTCTTCTAAAACACTATATTGTTCATAGCGTCGGATGCAACAAGAACTATCTTGGCAGCCTCTTAATCACTGTTTCTTCCCATTCATCTTTACCTTTTTTGACTGCTGTCAAGTATCCATCTGCACTAAATGAAGATTTGCTCTGCTGAAGATATGTAGTTTTTTCTGAATTTCAGTATGGCAGTATTTTTTCATTGCAAAAAAACAATGATCTGTGAACGTGAATGCGTCACTAGTTAATTGCATTTATGTAGACTGAGGACCACTTTTATCAGTACAACGAAGGTAAGCCTTGATCAATTTTTCGATAATATAATTTTTTTTGGCAGGTACTATGTACACATACTTGTTTCAAAACTTTCAAATAATATTTATGAATGAGCTATTTTATGCTTGCTTCAAGTAGAGCTTTGTTTCTTCTTTCTTTCATAACAGTAACATCACCACTCAAACTACCGTTACATTCACAGTAAGGAGGATCTGATGACGAAGAAGCCATCATTATTGCATTACAATGAATAAAATGGCATAATAATAAAATAACTCGCAATTTATTACAACGCACATGATTCGATACGTTGTTTTTACATGATTGAGGGTGACCGTTCAGATTGGCATACTGTTGGTACGGTTGGGCAGAACCTAGGCTGAGGGAGATGACAACATCTGTCAGTGACGCTCTTCCAGTCTCCTGTGCCTTCATTATTTCACACAGCCTGTTTGTTCAAAGGCGCGCACATGATCACATAACAGATTGAATGAAGTTCCTGGAATACAGCAATATTTCTAACAATGTTTCTACTTGAGCTGTCAATGAGTAGTAAATAATAAGTAAATCAATTAACATAGTTAATATCAATATTAATATGATTATATTTTATGAATACTATTGAACTTCATTATAAGTTTTCACTTTAGGTTTTACAGAATTTGTAACTTATTAAAGATAGAATTGTCATTTCTTAATAGATGAGAGGTAAAAATCATACGATTATCTAAAATGAAACGATAATCTTGGGAAATGTATAGAAATTGTGAAGATTTACTGCAAAGATAATGAAGATTTCACAAACGTGATCAAGAAATTTAAACGATAATGATGTAAAATCTCAATCCCTGTGCTTAATCAGACAATTCAACGCTGTTGATATGGTTACAAATTTCGCCGAAAATTCAAAACATTGGTTACATCGCTTCCAAGCGTGAATCGTATTTTACATAAAAATCTTGGCTTGTATGTTTACAACGGTATACGTTCGTTGATTAGATGTTGGAAATGCAGGCAAGCGATGATCCCGATTTTCTTCATAAAATCATTTTTAGAGACAAGACTCGTTTCCATGTTTGCCACGTCTGGTGCTTCAAAATCCCAATAGTGGTTGCCCAGTTTTGGTCTAACGGGGCCATTAGGCTGTATTTCTTTGAAAAGAGCGCTTCAACGCTACTATACGATTTTGATCGATTATTTTGGCCTAATGTGAATAATTTGAACCTAGAAGACATTTCTTTCCAGCAGCCACACAAGCTGCGAAAAAATTGAGTTTTTGCGTGAAAAAATTCTTGAACGCATAATTTCTCGGCATAAGAATTTAGTTAGCTGTCTAGATCGTGATATTTAACACCGCTAGACTATTTGCTTTGGTGTTATATTTTTACACCTCAAATAATTCAAGATATTCAAGATAGTAAGGACAATAGCAGAAGTCTTATTCGCGAAATCATGAGGCAATTATAGGAAGAGTTGTAGGAAAATTGGACGCGGTCATTTGTCAGAAATGGCCTACCACACTTAACTGTAGGGCATATACTTTGGATTAAACTAGCAACTTAGTCAAAACTTATTCAAAAAGACTCGTCGTAATAAGGTCTCGTCAGACTCTTATACTAAATAATTCTGTTAATAATTTTAGTATTCTTGTTTTCATAAATGTTTCTGTAATAATCAGCATTTTAACGTAGACGAGCTTATAAATTATAAATAATTAATAAAACGCGCTAAAACTCGCACACAAACCAAAATTAAGGCTTCGTGGTTCTTAAATAATTAACTCAACGGCAGCCTACTGAAATATGCCCTTGATTGTTGTAAATCATTTATATAGCATATTTGGGGTATCATAAAAATAAATAAATAAGAGCACTTCAAAATATGTAGGTACTATAGTTTTATTTTAGTAGGTTTCCAGAGGGAATAAATAGATCCATTTTATTTATGCAAGTTTATTATGCGCCATGTCAGTTGCAATATAGAAGCAGCAATATTTGAAAATTTTTGTATTTATTTATATATACGCCAAGGTATATAACAGTGAAGACTGCGATTTCAATATTTAACGAAGATTTTCTTTATCTGCTTTCTGTCTATTAGGACATAATTTTTTCTAAAAAAATCACTTTTTTATAGAATAAGGAATTAGTTTAGTTTATTATACTGTTTACCTATATGACTCTCTTGTTAATATAATTAGTAGTGGTTTGGAATATGTGAAAAGTTCAGTAACCAGATTATCGTCCAATTCCACCGCACGAAACCAAGTTTAATTTAAAAAGTAAAACTCAAATTTATTTTCCTATTGAATAAGCAGCTCTATCAGTAAGATATAATATACAGATAAATATTTATTCACAAGTTTCGGACAAAGGATATTTTTTTAAATATTAAATCTTCTATCCGGAATACATCGGTGAAAATACGAACGCCTTCTCGACAAAATAGAAATCAGGTAAACCTACGTGTGAATCATAACATCTTAAAAACATTTAAATACTATTGGCTGGTGAAAGTATACAAGAACGTTACCATGGAAACCTTCGCAGACTATAAAAGGAAAGAAATAGCTCTTTTTTTGGTCGTTTTATTACATTTTCGGTCAACGTTCCCTAAGTAGTGCGTCTTAACTACAAGTTAAGTTAGTATGTGTAGATGTGCAACTCAAGAACTGCAAGATAGGCAACGACGAGATTGAGCAGATCAAGCATCAGTTAAGTATGGATTTTGTTCAAGATACGCGTTTAGGAATCATTTGTAAACAAAGATTTGTGATTAATTAAAAATTTTCAAAGAAAAGTAAGTGTTTATTATACACATATGAAGTGTACTTATCTTTAATAATCGATAAAAGAACTTTACCGGTTGAAAACCATTTCATACGTCAGAATAAATCTAGGCAACTTTAATTAGGTTAAACTTGAATAACCTATAACTTAAAATAGGGATTAACCTTTACTGGAACTTTTCAAAATCATTTAATCTAGGAAATTTAAATTTTTCTACATTGATACTTCATTGACTATTTCTATGTAGTTGCGTAATTGATTTTATTAAATAACTTTGTTATTGAACTGATTAGTGTTCTCTATTTATATATTGCCAGATTCACTACATTTAAATTATTGATATCCTCGCATTTTTATTGAATAAATAAATGCAACCGCATTAATTAAAGTTATAAATAATCAACGAAGAGGAGGATGGAAACATTTCATTTAATTTGATCTACAAAAGCATAGTCTAATTTAGAACATTTGCAATTATACACTATTTGTGTAGTTAATTAGATCTACTGTTAGTAGAGAGAGAAATAGCACATCTTAGCATTCGTATCTAACAATGTTTCTTTATATTTTAATTTAAATCTCAATATTGAGGGTAATTTATTGCAAAATTTACAAATACTATATGAAAACTTCTTCAAGATATTAACGGACGATGCTGTGATAAAGACTTCAATTTTACTCGCAAAGCAAGTATATTTCAATGTAACATATATTTTGTAGCTTTGAATTTTTGTTATTTTGTTAATTTGCGACAGTGACCAAAGGAATATCTACAAACGTCAAATCTAACCATATTTTTATTAATTACAATTATTTACTTCATAAATAATAAAATGATGGTGTACACAAAAATTTAATTGTACTCATATTCTAACTAAATACAGGGTGTCGCGAAATAACATCGACAACGTTTAACTACTGATTTTAGAGAACAAATGATGACGATTCATCTAAAAATAGTTAGGTCAAAAGTTTTTTGATCTTGAGTTATAAGCTGTCAAAGATGACAGGATTTTTTCTTATTTTTCTAGCTACTTCTCACTGATTCAACCGATCGTCATGCCATTTGGTATATGGACTTGCAGAGTTCAGATGATCTTTTTCCTAAAATATCGATAAAATTAATATCTTTACAACACAGTGTTTTACATGCATACCTCCCTTTGAAGGCCTAGAACTTTTTTATGGGCGAAATTTTTAAATTTAAGCACTATTATTTAAAAGCTCACTTCTTCTACAAGAAAGTTCACCTCTAGGAATCTTTTCGTAAACTCAACTGTTTTCGAGAAAATTAAGCTTTTTTGAATGCTTGTTACTAATCTCGTCACAGGTAAAGTAAATCGCATTGCCTTGGAAATGAAATAATGTTTTTTAAGATGGATATTTTAACACGACTCTTTTACTTGCGTAAAAGTTTCATACTTACTGTAACCCTGCTTTTTCAACAACTTTTATTAAAATAACTAAAAGTGACTTTTAAAGAATTATTTAATTTAAATTGTACAATGACAAAAATAATATTAATAATAATTGATAATAATAAAGGATGATGAAATTATAAGTAAATAAAATCAATCAAATAATCATGTGTTCAAAATATCCTCCGTTACAACGGATGCAGTCTTGAGCTCGTCATAGGAGGGACGTCCTTATATTTCTAAAAATATTTGGAATTTGCCGAATTTGTTGGAATACACCCAATATTCTGTTCAATAATTCATCTTCGTTGTAACAGGTGTGTGATAAACTTTATTTTTTAATGAACTCCAGAGATAAAAATCCATAGGTGTAATATCTGGTGATCTGAGTAGCCATTTAATTGGACCATCATTTCTTTAACCAATCCACCTACCAGAAAAATCTTCATTTAAGTGACTCCTAACTGGAACGGTGAAATGCGGAGGGGCTCCATCCTGCATGAAAATCATTCGATGGAGTATCGCTGAAGAAGGTATGTCCTCCAATAAATCTGGTAGTGTAGTTTGCAGAAACATTAAATAAGCTTGGGCGTTCAATATTGCTGGTAGCACAACGGGGCCAATTAAAGCATCTCCAATAATTCCTGCTTAAACATTAATAGAAAAATTCCGCTGAAAGAACTTGGTCGGACTTCGTGAGGATCTTCATCTCTCCACACACGAAGGTTATGGAAACTAATAACGCCATTTCTTGTAAATTCCATTCAAGGATCATGGCCTTCTTCCTGCAAACCTTGAATGAGCTGAAAGTGATAAGCCCGCAGCTACTGCTCCTGCAATACTCGATGAACGATGTCTTTACTAACATCAAATCGCCTTGCCAGACTGCGAACACTTTCCTCGGGATTATCTTCTAGGGCATGCAGAATTTATTCCTCGTCTTCAACATCTAAGTGATGTGACCGACCAGAATTACCAATAGCCTTCTTAAATGTTTCGAATTTCCTCAATCTCTGGCTCACCGCAGCAAATGTTGTATGATGAGGAGTACGCCTATTCGAAAATCTTTGGGCTTTCATTTTTGCTGCAGCTCGACAATTCATACGACACTCTTCCAATATTAAATACATATCAGCATGTTCGTTGAAGGAGTATTCCATATTTGCAATAAACCGGAAAAACAAATTTATAAAAACCAAATAATTAATACACAAAAAGATGAAAAATTAAAATGAAGAAATGTAATTGACAAAACGTAACAAAATTGGTACAAGTGTCAGATTTGCAAATCATAAAACAGTGGAATAACAGTAAAACATTGTTTCATTTCCATGACAGTGCGATTTATTTTACCTGTGACGAGATTAGTAACGATCATTCAAACATTCAAAAAAGCTTAATTTTCTCGAAAACGGTCGAATTTACTAACAAATTGCAAGAGGTTAATTTTCTTGCATAAGAAGTGAAATTTTAAATGGTAGTGCTTAAATTAAAAAATTTTGCCATACAAAAAGTTCCAGGCCTAAGAGATATGTGCATGTAAAACATTGTGTTGTAACATATTGATTTTATCGATATTTTAGGAAAAACATCATCTTAATTTCGCACGTCAACAAACCAAATTTCATTACGATTTGTTGAATCAGTGAGACGTAGTTAGAAGAATAAGGAAATACCTTGTCATATTTGACAGCTTATAACTCAAGATTGAAAAACTTTTGACCTAACTTTTTTTGGATGAATCGTCGTCAGTTGTTCCCCAGAATCAGTGGTTAAGCGTTGTCGGTGTTATTTCGCGACACTCTGTATATTTCAAGAAACACAATTACCAATTCAATAAATATTAATGTCTTTGGTCATTTCGGCGCGGCGGTTAATTCGTGGAGCTCTCTAATCGACATAGCTGAAATCTGCACCAACTAAAGAATTTCCTTAGAACGGCACGAAGGGTGGTCACTTTTCATTAGAGTTTAGGTAGTTAATGGCCAATGACTATAGATGTAGATATCAAACATTTCAGTTAAAGGAGATATTGCTTTTATTATTTAATAAAGTACTTAATAATTAAACATTGGAAAGGTAAATTTAATATAAAAGTATTAAATAAAAAAAATGTGTGAATTAGAGAAAGCTTTACAATAACATATGCATTCATAAATTAACTTTTATATTAATTAAAACTCAAAGAGCAAGTAAAAACATTGTATGAAAACATTTACCAAAATGTTAAGGTATTTTATTTTATTAACAAAAGTTCGTTTTGTAAGGAGTAGGAGAATGGCTATCTTTATAATTAATTCCTTCTTACACTATGGTAAATAAAAGACAGTTAACTCAAACAAAATTTTGACAATCTTTAGTATACACTTTATAGGGATTGTCCATTTATTAACCCCGCCATAGCATTATGCTAATTAATGAAAAATCGAGTTTCGAAAATATAATAAAGTTAAGAGAGGCATAACTTAATATTAATTACATGTAATACATGTTATGTTTACAAAATTGTAACTGTTGTAAATTTTATATTGAATAAACTGCGAGATGACTGGAAGTATGTGTCAAGGAACACATAAGTTTCATTATTCAGTTATTGAGCTAATTAGAAACCTTTTTCAAGTTTTAGATTTTTAGCTTTTGCACATATTCAGATTTTTTAATTATTTTTAGAGATCCAAACAATATACCACAGAAGATATTTTTAAATAATTATATGTTCTTGAATCATTGGATTCTCGACTATTAAAGATGAGTAAATACTCTATTTATTACTAACAATTTGATACTGGGGTGTCCATGAAGATATAATTCGTAATATTTCGGCTATATTCAATTCGTATAGCACGAAACTCTAATTCATAATGGAGAATAGAATCAACCATTCTTTTTTTTCCCTTTCTGGACATCAAAATAATAAGAGATGAGCAAAACTATCTAAAGATTGATTGACATAAAAAATCTGCAGCCTCAAAACAGATATTGGAATTACAATCACATTGTTAAGCGAGGCTCCAGTTAACGAATTACAAAAACATTATGTGGCCTGGTTAATATCCATACATTAAAAAATGGAAAACTCATAGTTAGCGAGGCTCAAGTTAAATAATTAAATAGTTACAAAAAATTATTATAACCATTATAACCAACGACAAGGTCATTTAACCGAAAATAACAGTGTGTGATTTTTAACCGACCAAGAAATGAACGGATCAATTACCGAAATGATACCAAAGACATTTTTTTAACGTCGTAATGTTTCGCTATAAAAATTGTAAAGAGCGTATTAACCGTGCAAAATATCTTTGAAAAATAAAAAATTTAGTCTTTTCTTTTCTACCTAGTTATATTTCCCATCAGATTACCCTTGTCTAGCTTAATTTTCAAATGAAATGTTGGAAAAGTTAAATTTTGAAATTAATTTCGAATTCTCCTATGAATTTATATACACTGTGTCCGAAAAGTATTGAGTATCGTATATATCTCAGTAAATATGCATTTTATGGAAAAATGTTTTCTATAACAGTTGCTTAGCTTTTTGTTTAAAATTATAGGGCAATACCAAATAACT
>JAHWXV010938543.1:0-11170 GCA_024586415.1 Phrixothrix hirtus | reverse complement strand
GGAATTTAGGAAGTTAATAAAAGCAGCAAGCTAGGCGCTACCACTTTAAATGAGTAAATATTGCATAGATTATTTTAAAAAGCAACAATAAAGGTAATTAGATACGTTCTATGAAATCTGCAGCTGGTTATAATAGTCACACCACTTTCGTTAACTTCAACGAATGATATGATAATTTTCTGTTATGAAAACTGAAAGTTGCTGTAATAATATGTAAATCTGGTAATTCACGTACAACATATTGGAAATCTACTTTCAGAATACATATTCAGGTTTACCTGTTGTATTAATCTTGGTATAGATAAAGTAGCAACAGTCAATACCCCTTAATGGTTATTACATGCGAAATTCTCTTGTCTCCATTTATTTCTCGTCAATTTAGACGTAATTCTATTCCATTCGAAAATGATGGTAATTTGTGGCGCATGAATCTTTATATTTCGAGATGAATATCAAAAAGTCTTTAGAAGTGCTTTTGCAGCAAGGTTCCTCCATTCAATTTTATGGAACCACTCGCCTCGAAGAAAATGTACATTATCGATTAATGACTTTAGCAATCAACAAAATTTAGCAAATATGGACGTATATACCTTACTTCAAATTTATATTCTACTAAAAAGGGTTTACTGCCCATTGATTTTACAATGAATCTAAAGCAGTTTGTGATTTTTATCAGAAAATAGGTTTTGAAATGAAGGCTCAATTAATAGTTTTAATGGAATCAAAGTGTTGTAGGTACTAAAAGGGACCTATAAAATAGAAAAGTTCTTTATGACCTCGAGAAAATATCACAATTACAGTCCGGTTTATTTACTGCCATCTAACAAATTTTAGTGTATAATTGGAAAGCTATCAAATCCTATATCCTATATTATTTTCATTTATGGTATGCTATTCTTAAAAATTGTGTTTGTGTTTGTATTTTTTTCTTGGAAAATTGATCTTTATATGACATCGCTTATTAAGTATTCCTAGCAACACTTTACACCTTTAATAATATTTTACGTACCTTAAAATATTAGTTTTTTGCATGCCATAACTGTATAATAATATCCGTGTGTGTATCAAGTCATTATCATACAACAAATATAGCTAATTTGCATGTAACTTGGTCTTGACACGGTTCGCTCCGCTCGCTAGTGTGACAAACTTCCAACACAGTTAGTGTTTATGTAACAAGATTTGACAATACTGGTTGTGTAAAGTGTCATTTGACGTATCCATTCATATTACGCTCTCGGTCAGAATTTTTAAATTTCCTATTTTAGCCGCAGATATCAAGTTGTTAGCAAATTTAAACATCGCTAGTGTAAGTAAAGTCCATTTTCCTTGATCTTAACAATAACTGTGCTTTTATTCATTATATCTTAGTTACTTGTGTTCGTTAAAGTCGTAACCTACTTCAATTATGTTTCTGCGAACCTAAGATCCAAGAAGATTGTGACAAGTGAATAAATTATATATTCATAAAATTATGCTACAAGTTCAATTAAGTTTTACGATCAACCGGGAACTAAGATTAACTTAAGCAAAATATTCTTTAAAAAATAGAACTAAAATACGCACCGAAAAATGCTTGTAATGAAGCATTGGTTATTATATATCGTCTTTAAAGTCAGAACTTAGTTTATGTTAAACTACTACGGACGCTTCGAACGGCCAAGGGGCGTCACTCAGTTGGAGATATCTGTGTTGTAAATTCTGATTTAATCGTATGTAGCGCGATATGTACTTTGAAGTAGCTACGTTTTTATACCCATATTTATTCACTAGTAAGTTATCCGTTAGTAGTTTTAATAAAAACATATTTACGTTCATACATATATTCAATATCAAAGATTATATTTACAATTATGTACAGTCGTTATATATAACTAAATGCGATTTTATGCTAATCTATATTTACAAGTTTGTCGTGCATATTTCCTACCACCATCGGCATTGTGTGGTATGTACAAATGGCGATGTCATGCAAAGATTATAGTGTTATTGTGTTTTTGTTGGGTAATGTTGTTACAGACGATTATGACTAACTTCGGGCCTATGGCAGGTGAATTGTTATGCCTTAAATATCACGACGTGTCCACATAGCTCAAATTCCTAATATTTAATCTTACACGTTTAAAATTCCACTTATTTACAGGTTCCCATCTATTACATTATTTTCTGCACCTAGATGTCTGTACTCATCTGAATTCTTATTGTTACCTATTTTATATACCAGATGTTATATTTAAGAATACATTGAACTTTTTGTTTATCTCTAACTCTGGGTATTTTTTATTAGTCTTTTTATTCTGAATTTGATTCTTTTTAGATATATTTACAGTTCATTTCATAGAATGAATTTATTAATTTATTTATTAATTAATCATTTGTCATTCAATTATTGTTTTAATTAAATGATTAATTAAAATAGTGATTTGTATTTGTAATATGGAAAGAGAGAGACGGTCTTTTTATGAATATTGTCACCAAGGAAATAAATTGAGTTCGGTATTATGATCCGTAAAATAATAATCATTCTAGAATATATTATTATCCAAATCATTTTGATGTTGCTTCAACACAAAAAGATGTTCTCACAATTTTTTCGCTATGAAATGAAACATGAAATCTTTCAACGCAAAAATATGCATATATCATTCCATAACCACTATTATCTTTACTGGAACCTTTTTAAAGGATTGAAATTTATGAATTAACCTTTATAACTCGTAAATTCAACGTGTTCTAAGTATTTATGATTTAGTGTAGATGTGTTCGTAATTTAAATAAAAGGGTTAAGCTTACCATAAAGTTCTTACTAAGAATTCCAACAGTGGCAGTTTGGTCTTACTTGTAAAATAAATGTTTTCAGAATTATTTATTTATGTTCCACAAGTGATTCATCTATCGGCGTTCTACGTGAATTGCACTATACTATGATTTTTAGGGAATCACGTTTATTCGACGACCTTTTTAGAAGCTAATTTGCTTTATTTAAGATATAAATATTTGATTTTAAATTGATATTAAAATACACGAATCAAAATTTTATCAGAAATGTAAATCATATTTTAAATATATTTGAAGTATGTCAATCAACTGGCAAGAAAATTAAATTTTATTATTCACTATACTGTTTCCTGAAATACTTTAATTACACATCAGATTTCCTGGGTATATGTAAATAATTATTGTAATGACATTATTTATCTAGAAACAAAGTAATAACACAAATCGTGAGAATTATAATTTTTGCACATTCACTAGACCAGACCACAAGTTGTAATATTTAATATACTTAAAATATAAAAGTTAGTTCAAATCCCGCGCTCATTCAATGAAGACCTAATAAAGGGTTCAATAAAATAAATTCCAGATGCGAATAAATTACTAAAAAGGTATTTTTATTCATATAACAGATTAGTTGAGTTTACTCTTTAAAATTAAATAAATAACACAAGTTGTTTTTTCATTTGTGGAAGCTAACAGATATAGTAGTGATCTATACTGATCAGGTAACAAATTTATATACATAGATACCTTCCACAAATTAATGCGTTCACAGAGTTTTTATGGTCATTTGCACAATTCCTATTTATATTTGTACTAAGCATTACTCACTTACCATGCAGTAGTAATTAATATTAAGAATTTATGAATAGCTTAAATATAATCGAGGACGGTGACAACAGCACTTAGAATATTCAAAATTTACTTAAATACATAAAATTCTAACTAGATTGATTTGTAGATTTATTTGTTAGTTATAATTTTATTTTAAATATACGTTAAATTTTGTTACCTATACGAGCGTTGTAATTGATAGACCACGTGACAAGAGAGCTTTTAGCACATTATACTATAGCGGCAAATTTAAATACTTTTCGAGTAACTATTTAAAATTACGATCTCTTTAATGTATTTTGTTTGTTTAGAGATTTTTCGGGTCCGATTACAAGTCCCCTAAAAAAGTATCACGTATCATTCTGGATTGTAAATAGTTGCAAAGTTTTGAAACAATTGATTGTATAAATAGTACTAGTATAGCTAAGATTTATTGACGTCGTATTAGAAGAATGAAGAAATACATTTTCTGGGAAGGGTGGCCAAAAGGATACGTTATCTTCCGCTATTTTCCGAAGAGCAAGTTGACGATATTTTACATGTATACAACGGGATTGTTGTTAAGAGGTTTAATTTTAAATTTCGTGGCATTTTTGAATTTCCAGTCATACAGCGTTCTTATTTGACAAGTCATGTAAAAACTACACTAAATAAAAGTATGAAATGGTATATGCTGGAACAGTGTACATTAAAACTGAAAATTTACTACATTTGTGGGGAAAATTTCGCAGAAATTGCTCATAGTGTTGGTAATGCTTCTGCTATGAGATATTTTCTATTGTGAATTTAATTACTAAATTTGAATAAAGCGATTGACCTAAAAGTCTCAGTACATACTTTTAGTTTTAGATCAGCCGAAAACATGTTGCATAAAAGTCAGGTTTGTCAATTTCAAGATCATTGCTATTGACCATTTCATAAATCAGTCTAGATATATAATTTTACATAAGTATCTTAATAAACATGGTTCAAAAGTGCACTAATGCACGAATTGAAACTGAATTTGGCATAATATCAAATAATCTCTGGCTATACAGGATCTTTTCAAGATAATCTTGTCACATTTCCACCTTGATAGGTGCATTAATAAATAGAATGGTTATATATATGGCTCCAAAAGCTATGGAACAAACGCCAAGAAATTTTCCTATGAATAACGAGTGACAATTTGGTGCGGTTTTTAGAGGGGCGATGTCCGAGGACCGTATTTTTTTTAAAACTGGGAGACGTTACGGTTGACGAATGTGTTCGTAAAATTGGCTTATTTGGTTTTAACGCTTGGACTAACGATTAAACGCTGTATGTATGTGCATAACTTTGAATCTATTTTTAAAATTTGTCGCAAACTCATATGTGGTGTTAGTGGAGCGTTTGTGCGTTGAAGTGCTGGGATGATTTCGTGCAGTCCTGAACCTGCTCAATGTTCGTTGTCGCACGATTGTTTTTTTTAAGGTGAAACTGGTCTCTTCGAATTTTTTGACTCATGCTATGATTAATTTTATAAATCGAAACTGATTAATGTTAAGTACTTGCGCGGAAACACATAAGAAAGAGTAACACAAGAAAAATATTGTTTTATAAAATGTGCACGGTATTGATTGAAATAATTAAATCGAAAACCAGATACTGTTCAATTCGGTTAGAGGAAACAAAAAGAAAGTTGTCAAAGGTCAATAGAATTAAGGACAACATTCTTAGTTTCCTTGGAAACTTAACGAACATATCATGTATCTGTAGATAAAAAGGTAAAGCTAAAGAGATCTAACTGAAATAAAAGATTTTTAACAAAGGAAAAAATAACTGTAATTTTATAAACAGTAAAATTGTTCATTCAAAATACAGAATAAGATTTGCAGAAATTTAAATGTAATTTATTGTAAATTGATATGAATAGTTAACAGACGTTTAATATAAAACACAAATAAAAGTACTGGAATAAGTGCAATAAATTATGCCAAAAGGAATCATAACGAAATTGTGTAAAAATAAGTTTTGATTTATAAACAGCCGAAACTAAAACAGAATCCTCTGAAAAATTGAAATTTATATTCCATATCAGGTAAAATGTCTGCCAGAATTATAGGAAGATTAAATAATTGAATCAAATAAGCATAATGCTTCTCCAAAATTCTCATATGTTTTTCAAAATTTAAACAACGCAAGCAAAACTTCAAAATTGCCTTGCAGTTATTACAAATGGGTGCAGATATTAAAGTAAAAGAATAATAATTTATTGTAAAGCAACAACCAAAGTTACAAAAATTAAAAAGGTATAAAAGTAAATGTTAATAGAATTTCATTATTATAATTATTAACTAATAAAGCAACTACAAATAGCATCAAATAAGAAATGTTAGAAGTACTAATTAGGAAACAAGAAAATATTCGTTACTTTGTTCTACGAGAGATCAATAAATTCGCGGAATGGGAGGAAGGAGGGTGAAAAAGTATATTGTGTTAATTTTGCGTTTCAATATATTCTCCCTTGATACTAATACATTTTTCAAATCTTTCGATCAACTTATTTATACCGTTATAGCAAAATATTTTAGCTTTCCCATCAAAATAAATCAAAATTGCAAGTTTGACCTTATCGTTGCTCGTAAATTTCTTCCTACAAACCTCCTTTTTCAGGTTAGAGAACAAATAATACTCCGAGAGTGCCAAGTCTAGACTGTAAGGTGGGTGGTTTAATATTTGAAAGCCACAATTTCGAAGTACAGCCATCGCAATAAAATTCCGATACACTGGCGCGTTGTCGTTAAAAAGCAGCACGCCTTTTGTTAATTTTCCCCGTCTTTTCGCCTTTACATCACCTATTAGCTGATTCAATAAATTAGCATAGTGGGCCACCTTTATATTTGTAATCAATGCGCAGGATACCTTCCAAATCCTAAAAAATACTTTCCATTATTTTTCCGGCCGATTGTGACACTTTGACTTTTTTGGGGATTGTGTGCCCTTTTTATGCCACTGCTTAGATTCAGGCTCAAAATAATGAACCCAATATTAATTGGGCTCAATATTCATCTTTGTCGTTTCATCAGAGGTTTAAAAACTCGCGTGCACAATCAACACGATGTTACTTTTGCAGTGTTGTGAGCATGAGTACCCATCTTGAACTAACCTTTGACATAATAAGATGGAAATGGAGAATATTTAAAATGGTTGTAGTAGATATTCCAACCATTTCTCCGTTGTTTCTTCCTTAAACGAGCATCTTCAGATACAGGTTTTCCGACTTTTTCCACAATGACCGCGGAGGTGGCTTCAATCGGCTCTTTGCCTCGATTAAAATGGTTCTCCCATTTATAAATCATGGGTTTACCAGCACAAGAGTTCCTGTAAACCGACAACATCTCATTCAAAATGACGAGGTGGTTTTCTTTGTTTTTTTAGAAATTCTATAACCGCACGAAATTCAATTTTTTCCATTGTTGATATTTTTATCCGCCTTTGATTGCTTGATCAATAATAACTCGGAGGTTAATAACACAATCATAATTAAACTTTCCAGGTACACTAATAAGACGTCCCCTCTCCTGCTAACCCCTCCATTCCGCGAATTTATTCCCCCCCTCGTACATAACACGCACATTGTGATTCAACAATTGACCCATAATGACAAAATTTCAAAGTCCGACATAACGTTTGCAATCACTCGTATATCGCTCCTACTATACTAGGATTAAGCACGAGATAAATGTGTTATGGGCAAAACTTGTTAGCCTACCTGTAGTAAAATGTAGGACGTGACAGTTGACCGCACGAATGAAAAACCAATTATGTGCAATGTAATCGATCACGATGCAAATGCATACGCGTTCTCAAAACTAAGGAGTATAAAGATTAAGGTGCTAAAAGAAGAAATTGATGCAGTAGAAGGTATAATCTGTGTAATTTAAAAGTATCAACTAATTCCCTGTTCAACATTTCGATGACTCGCGACTGCTCGAGAAAATTTGGCTCAAATTTCATCTTACAGAAGAAAAAATGACAAATCTTAAATAAGTTGACACGATGCAATAAAGAGGGCAACTACATTAAGAAATGATAAAGACATTTGGTAATAAATTTGGTAAACGTTAGCAATAAGTTAGCAAGCAGCGTTCGTGATCCTTTTAATCTAATTCAATTACTGTATCAACATTGTAATACCTTCAAGAAAATATAAATCTTACGACTGTCAGTCAGTTTTGCTTTCGCCTTCGTCTTCATATTTCATTTCTCTTGTTGCTTTTGGCGATGATTTAAAAAGATGCTAAGTGGATACAGAAAAACCTTAACTCTACGAAGAGTGTGAAAATGTTTCCTGTATGAATTTAGTACGCTTATTTGACCAGATCAACCGGGACTATCTTGGAAGAATCAAAACAACAACATATAAAATAAGAAGCATTAATTGTTTTTTGTTTTGTGTATTTTTTTTGTTCAATAGTATTTTCAGCGAAAGCTATCGTTTTTGATTTCTAGTGTGTTGTGGACTGCTTAAACCGTTTTGAAAGCTTTATCTTTTTGATTCAGACTCGTGTTCATTTCAAAATAAAATTTATTTTATAACTGTTAATTTTTTTTAAATACTATTCAAATATTGCTAGAAATGTCAACAATCATTAAGCAACTGAAATTGTCTAATCATAGTGTACTTAATTTAACTCACATCTAAAAGTTGGTACTGATATAAGACTTTTAAATAAGATACCCAAAATAAGAAACTGCTAATTTGATAATGGTCGGTAAAGGATTTTCATACAGAGCTTTCAAAATGCAATTTCTTGGAAGAAAACTGCTAAAATTTAACAAAACCATTAAGAAAAGGAAGAGGCCGTAAATTAGAAAGCATGAACATCGTTGTGATAAAATATAGGAGGCGATCCTTTTATCTAATAGTTATAACAATGAATTTTCCAATTTTTGCGATAAAATAGCGGATGAAAGATTAGCAAAAAATTAAAAAGGTTTAAACTCTTGACGTTGGTATTGAAAAACACATTTCGAAATAAGGACAACGATAAAATATCCCGATTATATGTTAAGATTGAACAAAAAACGTTTTTTAAAGAATATATAACTATTATAAAAATCGAATGTTTTGACTCAAAAACAACTTCAGTTTCTCAGAAGTACAAAGGTTTCAAGATATCATTAATGAATTGGAATAATATCTTATTAAAGAGATTTCTATGTACCAAATTCAGAATTAAAAATACCTTAATATCAAATATTTATTTTATTAATTCAATATGTCCATTCTATTAATAAAGCATAAGTTTCACAAGGAGAAAGTCCGAACAAAGGAATTTTATGGTATTACAAAAAGCGCGACCTATTTAGCTGTCATTAATATATTATGGAATAATTTTATTTTTCAAACAAACAATCTTCATAATGCCTTACTTTTATAAAATTAGACGAATATTGCAATACTGGGTATTTAAATTGATTGAAAATCGTGGAAACCTAAATATAATTTTTAATGCATTTACTTGAAAATATTAGAGATGAATAAAATTTAGTAATTTACAATTTTTAAACAAAAGTAGTAAAAGGGCAACTTTAATGCTTATTATAAGGTGAAAATTTTTCTAACTTCTATCGAAATGGTTCCACTATTTTTTAATGATATTTTTAGAAAATAAATTGGCTAGGACAAATACAGTCCCAATTTCTTATAACTTACTAGACATTAAATTGCAAATGCTGCATTTATTTTGTTCGTCTAATTATATCTAATTAGCTAATTATTTTCAAATTTCATTGCTTGCGTTATTATAATCTTATTAAAACAAACCCAAGCCAATTTTTAAGATAAAACTAGAATTTTACCTAAAATTATATGTATTAATTGTCAAAATTTTTGTTATTTTGTGGAGTACATCACATCATATAGATATTCATTTAATTAATGCTTATTATTAAAAACTTCCTAAATTCATTACTTCAGTCGTTTAAAATGATTCTTGGTAATTTTTGGAGCTTCGCTTACAATGGATCTCCAATTTGTCTCATTTATGTAGATTTCATATAACAGAACAAGTCTCCTGAGAAGTTAAAGCTTATATTATACGGTTGGCCGGTTCTTAGATATGCTCACCCAAGTGGCCCTTGGATTAAGAAAATTGTCTGACCGGCAACTGAGATAATCCGACCAGGGCTAATTTTATAAATTGCAAAACTCTATATAAACCTCTTCAGAAAATTTGTCTGTTGTAAATTAGAGTTTTTTCCGAGGAAAAACCTAATTTTTAAATCCGTTTTTGTCAATATATCTGGATTTGCATTAAATTTCGGTTTTATTAATTAAAAAATCAATTTATGTTTGTTGAGTTTATGATAAACCCATTATAAAACGCTTCATAATAACTCCCATAATGTAGAAGAACACAATTGAATAAATTTCTTGAAACTAATATTTACAAACACAATGTTCCTTAAAATTAAGGATTATCCATAAACGCTCGACACGAATTGCGTAATACCGTTTATGTGTAATTCCTTTCACTACGGCCTCTTAATTCTCAAATTCTATTTAAGTTCCTAATTCGTTCAAAAAATTTTGAAACATTAGTAAGCAAAAAATTGAACCCATTAATCAGGGATAGGTGTACAGACTAAATTGAAGCTTGTAAATGTAATCTATCACGAACCAACCCAACTAGTTGCAATTGTCGCTATACAGCAAGACCGTGTAAAAGACATAACTACAAATTAATTGTATTTTAAATTCTAGTCCTGATTTGTTGGTTTCCCTTAACCGCAATCATAATTTCGATCCAAAAAGTGATTTTCTCTCTCACCACTTTTGGAAATGCTAGAAAAAGGCCAAAAATTTCCGATCTCTTTGATTGTATAGCCGTTTAAAGGAATTTGGTTATGCTTAAGAATTAATTAGGTATTTTATTTTTCCTTTATATAACTTTATCTGTCATATTATATCAAATCTCATGATTATATCCGAAATTTTAGGTTAGTATCCTTACAGTTTTCTTCCATTTATTTCATTTACCAAGATTAAAATAAATTTATAAATATAATCTCTGTAACCATGACTTCACGTACAAATTAATGTACACTAGAATATTTAATGGTATTTTCAATTAAATTTAATCTAATTAAATTTAGTGTTTCATATTTTAGAAATTTTGTATTCATTTGTAATGTATGTCTGAATTTTGAAAAACGATTCCTTGATTATTGAATTTCTTTTTGAGACAATACTCATTTTCGATGTCGAAATTTTAGTGGAAATACACGTTTTCGGGTTCCCTGAGTACGAAAATCACGCTCTTGAAAATTGGCCTGTGTGTGTGTATGTGTGTGTGTGTTTGTGTGTGTGGGTATGCGTGTGCGTGTGCGTGTGCGTGTGAGTGTGAGTGTGCGTGTGCGTGTGCTTGTGCGTATGCGTGTGCGTGTGCGTGTACGTGTGCGTGTGCGTATACATGTGCATGTACATGTTCGTGTGAGTAGGGTACATTCCCGGGTTCTACAACTCCCCCCCTCCACGACTTTTTAAATGCACGTTTAACATGGCAATCCCTCCCTCCTATACCATCATGAC
>JAHWXV010938509.1:0-17414 GCA_024586415.1 Phrixothrix hirtus | reverse complement strand
TTTTTTTTCATTTTTGTAATTTTCGTATCATTTCATTTTATAAATGATTTTTACTGATTTTTTTGTACTATTCAACATTTAAAAACATTGATTTAAATAGTCTTGATAGCGTCTAATATAGTTTTAAACAAAAATAATTTTGGCAAAATACCCCTATGTGCGCTGTTCGACATTTGCCTGCATTTTACGTGACGCGATATTACACTACATTAAACAACTAGTAATACTGACATTAGCACTGCTCTGAGCGGACTAAACCAATCTTGGTTGTGTACCTACCGCGCCCATTAAAACGACCCCAGACTTTATACCGCTGCAGTGTTGCCATATTGAACGAATTAATTTCATTTCCATTACTTTTGAGATATACCTCGTACAACGTTAATATCTTCGATTTATTTATTTTACTGTTTTAGAATGGCAACAAAACCGTGCCATATGTTTATAGTTTATTCAACTAAAACAACACGTTCAGTTATTTGCTATTGCAGTGAATTTCAAACATTCTACAGCTTTATTTTAAATGGGTTTTTTTTCGAAACAGCAAGGAATTTTTTTCTCATTATCTAGAACTATCTTCGTGTATATGGTGCAAGTTTGTCGGAGGCCTCTGTATGTAAGTGATGGCTTCTCAACTTTTTAGTTATTATCAATGGGAAGTGTTATTTCATTGCTACAATTTTTTTTTAAATAAAGATCGTCGGCCTCATTAAGTCATAAGTATTAAATAACAGAAATTGGATATTGTTTTGTTCTAGATGAATTGAAATTAAGAATTAGTATCTCGTATGCCGTGATTCAGAATACTTTGCGATGATATTTACGAATTAGTTATTAGTGCAACATTAATTTATCGCTATATGTAGATGTTTACTGGGTATTAACAAAATTAAATTAAACCTAGCAGATTGTCTTTGTATGAGGTCAAGAGGATCATTGAATTTAAATTAAATGTTATATAAGCTATAACCTATAACTCTTTATTTTATTCGAAGTATCTCTTCCAGGTAAATGAAATTAATATGCACTCTTGTATTTCAATGTAAATAATTTTGTGATATGATCCTCTTCGTGTTTATAATTGCTTAGAATAAACGATTGCTTTATTGTTAATGGACTATTACAGTGCATGGATAAATAATGTAATTTACATGCGATGGACTGCATATACCTAAAATAAGTTCTGAAATTTTGTTTATGGGGCATACAATTAATACATGCAAATGCAAATGCAAATGATATATATTCAACTAGATATTCTGGTAAAAATAATTTTAGTTTTGGACCGCAACTTCTCCAATTCTTTATCTTGATTTATTCATATGCTTAGTCTAACGAGAATTGGTGGCGCAAACCGATTTTATCTACCCGACGGTTATTAGATACCATATGTCACTATCTTTTATGTGAAATCTCGCCCATCCCGGTAGCGCACTGATATCCCCGAGTAGCCGTGATTTACGTGCTCACATCTTACGTGCCATAAAGTCTAGTCCTACTATGACCTATCAATTTGCTTAGCAAAAATTTGGTTTTCAAAAAAGTTTTGAGTGCATTTTCAGAGGACGAATTTTCTCAAGAAGCTTAATTGTTTTAAGGTAGAAACACACATAAGAGGGACGTTTCTGGACCGGAGTATAGCCGCCACAGGGCTGTATGTCAAAATATGAAATAATTGAAGGAAATCAGGTATCATTATGATTTTTATGAAGTTTATAATATATTTTATTTAAATTTTATAAATCAGTGTGGTTATTAATACTGTTAAAACACGATTTCATCTGTAGGCCATCCTCCGGTCTGGGCAGGGCCCGGTAATATATGTTTCTACCTATATGAGCCGAATCTGTGATAGATTTCATCTAATTTAATTGACAAGATTTAAGAATTATTTTCTATTTAAACACTCCATCATGTTCCAAGTATTATAAATAATAAATTTGTTTATTAAAAGGAATAGGAACCTAATATTGTTTTCTATAAGCGCATATTTCAATATGGAATCATTTTCTTCAAGAATAAACTCTTTAAGTTTTCCTTTGTTAGGATTATCTTTGTTATTTATGTTTATTTACGTGAATGGGATATTCACAGATATATCTACCTGACAAAATTTGTGGATTCGATTCTATTCACTTGATGGATTATTTCCAGGACCCCTACATTTCCTTTCAGAAAGAAATATTACTACCCTTAACATTAATTGTTGAGCAGTAAAAGAGTTTGGTCTTTATTCTCGAGGGAATATTTTCCACTTTTAGGTTAATATTTATACTTATAGACATAAAACATATACCTTTTTCATAAATTACATTAAATTAAATGTATTTTATAATACTAAAGTTGGACAACATTTCGAATAAAGTTTAGTGTCCAAAACTCTTTACGTTTAAAATTCTGTACAAGTTTAAATAAGATTCAAATATACAATTCGAAGCTCAGAACTTTTTAAATTCGAACTCTATTGTCGGAGTTAAACATTTGTTTCTAAAACAATAACTTGGAATTGTTTTGATAAATAAGTTGTGTTTTACAACTCTTACAACACATATTACATGCGAACCATTAAAGTTTACCAAATCAACAGTATTTGGGGAGGTAATATGAGTTAAGTTTTAGAACTTTCAAGCAACTTTGTGACTTTAGATTTTGAGTTCTCAACTTTGACTTAATTGAATTGAAAAGCTTCGTCGTAAACCCTTAACGGTTTAACTGTGTCGAATTCTCTTATATACAACCTTTAAACAAATTTTATCTCACATAAACAATGAAAACCATTTGTGCTTAGAGTGTGTTAAATTTAAGTATTAAACTTTCGCTAATTATAGCTTTTATATACTTATTTAGTTTTCTGAATGTCTTTTGTTAAATTTAGTTGAATCTTTTAGAACCTAAAGTTTTCAGTCGCAATTTAAATTAAACTTTATGAAGGGTACGGTAAAAATAATGTTTGTATTAGCGCAACTACTATAGTTAATTCTACATTTAGCTGGATACACTGAAATTGCCTAATTACCTAACAAAATAATATACAAGTTTAAATTACAAACAGTTTCCCAAATCTCCTCACAGCCACTTTCAAGCATTTATGAGTATTTGCTTTATGTGTTCCGTAGTAATTGTATCTTAACAAAAGTCTGCTAATATGTTCTCTTTTTAATGTGATAATTTATTTCTCTTAAAAAAGAAGCCACTATTTAAACTGCAAAATTAATTTACACGAAATCAAGAATATAAAAAGACATAAAATTAGCTTCTAAAAATTAAATGGAAAAGTTGTCCGATTCTGCTTTCAAAATAATTGACAGATTTGAAATCAAGTTATAAAGAGCATTGATAAATAGAAGGTTAATAGTGACGACATTTTTAATGCCGACTAGTTAATCCTAAGTTAACCATATCCCGATTTAATGAATTTTACTGTCTAAAATAAACTAATTTAACTAGATTTATATTTAACATATAAATTTATTTATTGCACAAGTGGTGTTATTAATTGACTGTTACGCTTATATACGAGTGTAACGAAATAAGTAGAAAGTGGGCCAAAACTGTGTCCCATATTGGGGATGCATGTATTGCTATCGCGGCTAATATTAGAGATAGAAAGTCGATTACATAGGCAATAGTTTAGAGGATTTTATAAGAAATTTGATGGTGTCTTTAAATTTGATCCAGCTTTGGCCGTTTTCGAACTAATCCAAAAAAACCAAAATCGTGTGGTTTATAAATTGCTTCCTATCTCGTTAATTTAAATTATGGTATCATTTTAACCTGGACATTGTTCAGCAACTTTTTAATGTTCTTTGCAGCGACACTAAAAAGAAATAAATACCGCCTTTTATTGTTGAGATGCTGACTGATACTTTTTTGTTTGATACGGATGCCATATTGTTTTTTACGCCATTCGATAGTGCTTTTATTTATTTTTCCAATGCTGTATAACAACATGCCATTATCTTCTCCCAAAAGTTCAAAAATTAGAAATTTTGTTTTTTCGATAGTAGACTTGGGGACCAGTGGATCCCTGAATTTGATCATTTTTCTATTTATGCAACTCACATACAAAACAAATTGAAAACTTAGTAAACAAAATTTTAATAAGATAGGAGCGCAAATTACAATTTCATTAATTAAACAGATGACACTCCTATGAAAGAAATTGCTGCACATGTCCACAAACGTGCCAATACAGTTTTGATAACGGACTTGAACAGCATTTACCACTCTCATTAAAGTAGTTTTATTAATAGCCCGAAAAGTATTCCTCGCTCGTACTTCCAAAATTGCGACATTTTCTGGAGCTTCAAACGAATAAACTTCATTTTTTGCATGCCCCCATATAAAACAATCAAGGGGATTAATATCTGGCGGCCTTGCTGGCCATTAAATGTCTCTATTGGTGGTGGCGATGATTTTATTATAAAATATTCCCCTGTCACGATTATGAGCAGGGCATCTATCGTGCATAAACCAAGTTTCGTTTAAATTTTCGACAATTTGTCTAATTGCTGGTACAATTTGGTTCTCTAATAGTTGTAGATATCGTTCCCCATTTAAATTATAATTAAAAACAGATGGTTCAATTAATTGATTTCCTAGAAAAATGTACCCTAGTGTTATTATTGCCCTACCAAACTATTACAAATTTAAGTTTACCTATTACACAACACCAAACGCTGAATCCAAATTTCGTTTGGAATCTTCTCTGGGTAGTATTGTGAGGATTTTTCACACTCCAATAATGAGCGTTATGTCTATTAAATATTCTAGAAATTGGAAATCTGATTTCGTCAGTTCATATAACCTTATTCGAAAAATTAGGATCTTCGCGAGATTTTTGAACATACCACTCAGAGAAAGCTGTTCTTCTTTGGTAGTCACTTGGAACTAAACTTTGTACAATTGTAGGCTTGCAAGGCTGATATTTATTAGTTTTTAATAGTCGATGAATTGTCGTCTTAGGCACAGCTGTTTCGTCTGCCGTATATCGAACTGATGTAGGATTTTCGGTAACGTACTCTAAAACAGCATTAGTCCGCTGTTGGCTTTGTACATTAAACGTATGGTTCCTAGTCCTACTGAAGTTACCAAGGATTAATAAATTAATTATAATTGTTTCAAAATATCTAGAATTTGGTTGATCACGCTCTGAAAATCTATCCTGATACATTCTTGAGCCTCCAGAAGCATTTCTATGAGATTGAAAGTAGATTTCCAGAATGTCTAGTTTTTCTTCATTAGAAAATTTTCTTGCCATTACTTAAAAGTAATCTTAGCAGATACGAAAATATGATAAATAACAATATAATTGAGAAAACAATAAAATCAGGAAGGAAAAACAACACAAACAATGAAGAAATAATTACAAGCACACGATACAAAGGACTTTATCAGAATTCTACGCGTTTGATAGGTAACTTTGTTTCTATGACCTGCTTCCGAAATTTTTAGAATTCACCTACAATAATTGAAGACTAGGTGTAAAAAAGGCTCTAAATGCCAAAATTGCACATAGTGATTAAAATACATATTCTGGTTCTACGTGCCATCGCCAATGTCCTAATAACGAAAGCACCTGAAGTTCTCCAAAGATTTGAAGAACAAGGTAATAGAATACATAGATAGTATATCTAGAAAAGAGAATCGCTCCACAAGGCAAAAGAGTAGGAAGGAGTATTTGAATCCTGATTTAAATATAAATCGACTTTTTAAAAGTTTCAAGTTGAAATACCCAGATACACCGGTAAATTATAAATTTTACAGCCGCACTTTTAAGGAATACTTTTCAGATTTGAGTTTTCATACTCCTCGTGCAGATACTTGCGGCACTTTTGATGTCCTGCATGTCCAAAGCAAATCAGATCCATCATCTAAAGGTAAGCTAGAACTTTATCACAGGAAAGCACAGAAGGCCCGCGAAACTATGCAGAAGACTCTCAGATACCTGGAAGTAACGCTCTTGTGGTCGCGATGGATCTGCAGCGGGTATTATTCCTGCCAAAATTAGTACACTCCCAAATTTTTTATTTGAGGCAACTTTAAAATTATAACTTTTGCATTAATTGTGCAAATTCCAATACGTCGAATCTTTGGCACAAAGAAGCAGGAGGACGTGGAGAAAATGAAACTGCCTCATTTCTATTGAAAGTTTTATCAAACATATATTCTCCAAAAGGAAATCTAACGGTATGGAGTGATAACTGTATAGAACAAAGCAAACATAGGATTATGATATTTTTGTGGGTTTACCTTGTCTTTCGTGGAATGTTTGACACCATCGATCAAAAGTTTCTAGTCTCTGGACATTCCTTTTTGAGTTGCGATAGAAATTTTGCATTAATTGAAAAACAAAAGAGGAACGAAAAGTAGTACCTGAAGATCTGAAAAAAATGATAGAAAAAGCTTCGATGTCCATCCATTTATAGTAGACCTACTGCAAGATGGTTTTTTTGATACTAAGAAAGTGGCATTAAGCAGATGCTACACTTAATACCAAAAAGGTCACCACTCTCGTGGATAATAATTGAAAGAAATAATATAGGCACATTAAGATTACGAAGAAATCTTCAACGAACTTGAAACTTGGAAGGAAGCCTGTATATTCAAAAAGGGTGTTACTTCTCAAACGATACGAGATTGCACACTTCCTCGTTTAATTCCCTAAGATAATATCTCTGATGAAAAGAAGTCCAATTTTAGAGATATGCTACAATACATTGAAAAACCGGAACTCCGCAGATTTGATGAAAACTTACGACAGTAGGCATTTGGTTCATTTTGTTTATTATTAGAATAATAATTATTTGGTTTCTTTATTTATTAGAATAAGCTTATGATTTGCATTTCTTTGTTTTTCATCGATAATCTTACGTTTATTAAACTTTTATAAACAGCATTTGCTTTTATTATTTTTTTTGAAGAAAAAATAAATGGCACTTAAACCCTTGGCACATAACTCTTATTTTACTTTACGGCATTGGCACTTAGAGCGTTTCCAACGGACTTACACTCACATACCTTACATTTCCCTTAAATCTGTCAACAGAGAGATGTAATTACTCATAGGCGTCCAAACAACACTAAACCATGCAACCAACAAGAATTCTTGGAATATTTCACAATAAATTGCCTCTCGTAGTGTTTTCTAATTTTTAACAGAAATCATGATTTTGGCACTTAGAGCCTTATTTACATCTAGTCCTCTATTATTATCAACATTTGACTTACAAGTAACAGATTACTAAACAATAATTGCTAATTACAAAGGCACAAAATCAGTCGTCTAAGTGGAAAACCCGACAAGTACACTAAAACGAATTTTACACAAATGACAAAAAATCTTTAAAACTTTTATTTTTCCTCTAACGAGTTACAACTTTAAATAACATTTTCTATTACTAAGGGTTACCCAAAAATCTATTTCATTTAGTTATTTTTTAAATTTAGACCAAAGTTTCGACATGTCGGTTTTAGCATGCTAAGGCGAGTGACTTTGACAAATGCAAAGGAATCACAAAGAACTTCAAACTTTTTTAATCAAAAAAGAGATAATTCAACTGTAGAAAATACAATACACTAAAAAGTCAAAATCCAAAGTTTCTTTTGAACACACGTGTTCTTTATTAGCTTCACCTTGTTCTTCATCAGCCAGTCTAAAAATTTTGCTACCACTAGCTTTTAATGATGAGCTGATAACATCTAATGCTTCATCGTTTCGTCAAGTGATACTGTTACGAAGTTACTTGATTTATTACGGAGTTGTTTAAATTGGGGTGTTGGTTGGTGTTTAATTCACATGATTAAGGACGAGAGGTCTCGTAGCTAACCAGGAGCGAAGGAACACATCGGAAGAATAAGTTTATAAATTTATTAAAAGTAGAGCAAAAGTTAAATATTATTAAGCATTGAAATAACCACTTCAAGACTTACATAAACTGTGGTACATGGCGGCTTGGAACACTACGTTTGTATATATGCGAACTTAGGTAATTATGTTCTCTAATTGGTGTCGTAAGTTCTGTACATTATTGTATATTATGTTCTCAGACAACATGTCATCTCTTTATATATTCTTTACTAACCAAAAGTTTACGTGCCGTTCCAAAGAACACTCGGGTGTAGCTGACGGCACGTGTACAACGGCAGCTTGGTTAATTAGTAATTATTTTAGGAAAGTTTCCTGGAAGGGTTTCAAGAATGGGAAACCAAAAATGCATTTAATGAACGAGTGAAATGGTAATATATCACGCAAAACTAAACACCAATATTTCCCCGAATGATAGGTTATCGTGAATTGCTTATGTGAATAATTAGTAAGTTCCCATTTTGATAAAATAGTTTATGAAATAATTTATAAGAACAATTTTGAATAAGGAATATTTAAATAAAGTAATATATACGAGGTGCGACAATTAAGTAATGAGACTGATGCGAAAAAAAACATCACTTATGTTTTTAGTCATCTTTAGTGTGATCTCCTTCAAAGTAGTTCCCTTCTGCTTGCAAACACTTACTCCAGCGCTTCTGCCACTGCAGGTAACATTTCTGGAACTCTTCTTTTGGAATGACCTCCAAGACCCTCGCCACAACTTTTTGGACATTTTCTGTTGTTTGAAAATGGTGTTCCTTGACCACCATTTTGACCCTTGGAAATAGAAAAAAGGCGCATGGAGCGATATCGGGTGGTAGTACTGAAATGGGTTTTGAGGTAAAAATTGCTGCACAGACACTGCAGTATGGGATGGCGCATTATCGTGTTGAAGAATCCAATTATCAGCAATGTTTGCACGGACACTGAGAACTCGTTTTCGAAGTCTTTCTACAATTTCTTTGTAGAAATATTGGTTAATTGTTTGACTAGGAGGTACCCACTCCTTATGAACAATTCCCTTGGAATCAAAGAAGCACACAAGCATGCATTTCACTTTTGATTTTGATATACGAGCTTTTTGGTCTGGGTGATCCTTTTGAACACCATTGCACACTTTGACGTATCGTTTCTGAATCGTACTGGCAGAATCAACTTTCATCACCAGTGATAACACGGCTCAATAAATCTGGATTGATTTCCACTTGCTCTAACAGATCGACTGCCACATTTTTCCGTGTTTCTCGCTGTTGGTCTGTGAAATTTTTGGGGACCATCTTTGTACAAATTTTTCTCATGTCCAGATTTTGAGTTAGTATTTGACGAACAGTTTCCCGATTGATGTTGAGTTCTAGTGTCATCATTTTAACAGATAATCTTCGATCAGATCGTACGATTTCACGCACCCTGTCCATGTTGATATCAGTCTGTGAGGTTGATGGGCATCCACTGCGGTCTTCATTGTCTACATTCGTTCTTCCTTCACAAAACATTTTATGCCAACGAAAAACTTGAGCTCTTGACATAACCCCATTTCCAAAACCCTTCTGAAGCTTATCTTAAGTTTTTGTCGTATTCTCGCCCAATTTAGCACAAAAAGAAATGGCATACCGTCGCGAAATATTGCGCGTTTCCATTTCTGTAGCGAGTGACAAAGACGCAACGGCACAACTCACGACTGAGCGGCCGCATCAATGTGTGGACTAGAAGTACCTTAGAGATCATGGTCAAAGATGGAATGCCTGCGCAAGCTGCAGGGTTGCCACATCTTGCAAAAAAATCAGTCTCATTACTTAATTGTTGTACCACGTATGTATTAATATAAGCATGCTTTTCGCAACAATATTAGTTCTTTTATCTGGTAAGCCAATTTCTACAACATTAGGTTTTAGTTTCATTTCCCTTCGCCATTTTAGCAAAGATTGTTCTGTATAAATATTGCTTTTGAGGAAGCTTTCGCCGCGTACTACAAGACCAGTTTGATTTTTTGAAATTATTATACTTTTAGAACGTTGTAATTTAAAATTGCCCGAAGAGTTTCACAGTAATCTGGACCTTAGATTTCCAGTCAAATATTATAACATCAACAACACCCAATCTGTAGACAGTTCCACATTTTTCAATAAGTTTAATATATTGTGCTGGACTTGTTATTTCTGCTGGTTTTGGACGACCTTTTCAAGTTGACCAAAAAGTCTATTTGAAGGAAAGTAGGAATGGTCTACCATGGGAAAGATGACTCCAATCTGTTTTATGCTTGGTGGATTTAAATTCAGCAACCAATCGGATAACATTCCAATTATTATGGAATCCTTATTTTGAGCTCCACAGCAATCATAAAAAAACGTACAGTTTTCATGCTATTGTTAAATTTGAAGGTCGTAAGCGTATGATTGATTGCTGAAGATATTTCATCGAATCCTCTTTGGTGATCCAGTTCGGTTCATACATAGGATCTAACTATATTTGGATTAAATTTCCCTTTTGAACTTCCTTGGACTATTGCAAAATGATAAAAATTCAGTTGCATGCTGAAGTAGGCCGCCTAGTATACTAATTTGTGAAGTACTAAATATTTTGGCAATCAAATCTGAATGTAATTGCTTCAGGATCATCTCGATTTTCTTTCAAAAGATCATAAAAAGCTTTTTTCCAATTTTGTGAACATGTTGCTGAACTATTAACTGATTTGTAGTGCTATCATTTGAAGTTTTGTTTATATTGTCTTTGAATTGTTGAAACGTAGAACAAATGTCAGTTTTTGGAGTACCAAAACCAACATTATACTTTCTGGTGAACAAACATCTAAAAAAGACTCTTATTGAAGGTTCTTATCAACACTATCATTAAACATTCTCCAACGTTTCCCTATACTCCGTTCAGCTGGCAAGTAAAGTCGGTTGAATGTTTTAGAACGGCAGTAGTGAGATTCAATGCATTTCAATAGCCCTATAAACTTTGTAATAGCAGTTCGTTTGTTGTCATCTTTTCCTTTCAGTGGATCGCCCCTATGACGTTCTTTGGGCATTCTGTTACTTTATTTATAGTGCTTAAGAATATTTAAGATTCTGTCCCTTTTAAGTGATAAAATATCCATGGAACTTTGCTTACATACATGAACCATCAACCCGTTCCTTCTTTTAACCTAATGCCATACTGCCAACGATTTTGGCTTGTGTTTTTTTTCTTTGTCTACATCATTTGGGATCGGATACAGTACAGTGTTTTAATATAAAATTGTGTTGAAAAATTTTATCAGAGTTCTTATAAAAAGGATGAGTAAAATATTTAATGTCTCGCATAGTAAGTAATGTTGTAAATTGAAAGGTTTTATACGGCTTACCAACATGGCCACATTTTGGAAAAGTAGGCAACATTTTTGCAGAGTAGCTATATAAATTATAAAAATTAAAAAATTTGTATAATGTTGATTATTATCTTACCGATTACATTTTGCCAATTCCCTATTTGATGGCGTTTTGCCTCGCTTTCGAGATGTATTAACTTTTGACGAAGTAATGCATATACTAGTATTTAACTGACTCATTCTCGATATTTTTTAAGAAAATTATACTAACTTGCAAATACATAAGAAGAATGCACTATAACGTACACAAAGGAACTAAACAAAAAAGTGCATGTCCACACATTTCGCTACAATCATGCGTATCATCTGGTACATCAAGCTTGACTGTTATTGGATGAAATGGATATGTTGGTGTTTGAATACAAATAGCGCATGGACATGTCGGTTTTGCATCTAATCCTTATTTTCATTAGTATATACTTTGTGTAAGAAAAGGTTTTTGCATTCAAAATTTATACGAACTTCTACAATTTTGAATAATGAATGCAGTGATATGTAAAACTTAATTTATTAAAATTCGTGACTTGTCGGGTTTTGTATTTAGACGACTGCAATACGAATGCCTTAATATAAAGAAACACACGACAATAATTTTAAAAAACCGATCGAAGATAACTTTAACAAAATAGTTAAATTAAATAATTAAGAAATCATGAACGAATTTAAGTTAGTAGATGAAAAATGGCATTAGTATTAGCATAATATTTAATTACAGATAGGTAAGGTTTCTACATTTGACTAGATTTACAAAAATGCAATAATTAATTACTCATGTAAAAACCTAATTTTTAATTTGTTAAGACAAAGTAACTGCAAAAGTTGAGAATTATTTAACAGGAACATTAGATATTTTGAGTTAATAGAAAACTGTATGTAATTCCTTTGTTGTTAAAATTTTGCTTACTAAGTTTTCAATTTGTGCTAAGTATTTGTTTTGTATGTGAGTTGCATAAATAAAAAAATGATCAAATTTAGTGTCCACTGGTCCTCAGCCTACTATCGAAAAAACAAAATTTTAAATTTTTGAACGTTTGAGAGAAGAGAATGGCATGTTGTTATAGATCATTGGAAAGAGAATTAAAAGCACCATCGAATGATGTAAAAACACAATATGGCATCCGTATGAAACAAAACAGTTAGAGTCAGTATTTCAAAAACAAAAGACGGTATTTATTTCTTTTTAGTGTCGCTGCAAAGAACATTAAAAAGTACCTCAACAATTTTCAAGTTAAAATGATGTCATAACTCAAATTAACGAGGTAGGAGGGAATTTAGAAACCGCACGATTTTGGTGTTTTTGTGTTAGTTCGAAAACAACCAAAGATGGATCAAATTTGTAGGCACCGTTAAATTTCTCATAAAACCCTCTAAAACATTGCCTATTTAACCGATTCTTTATCTCTAATATTAACCGAGATAAGCAATACACGCATCCCCAATTTTCCAATTTGGGACACAGTGTAGATAGAAGACGCGAAAAAACAAATTTTGGTAGAATTATCTGTAAGCAGTTTTTGAAATTTTTTTTCACAAATGAAGAGTACTGGCATACGCATGATTCACGGGTTATCTTTAAAAACGCAGGCTGAATGTGAATTTTTCTCTTTCCAGGGGGTTATTACATAGCCCTGCTTTGTTTGGTTGATATAGTTTCAATTTGGGGTTAGTCGAGCGATTTGTTTATTTATTTAGGGGCATCGACCACGCAATAACGGTATTTGGTACCAATGTTATCAGTGCCATGAACATTTTTTCAACACTTATGGCTTTTACCTGAAAGGCTCAACTTAGGTACAATACTTTTGTCTTTCTCGAACAAATACATGTCAATGTAAAATTTAATATTTATTTAAATAAACTAATTATTTAAAGATGTTACTCATATACAACAAAGTAAAAAATAAATGCAATAAATAAAAATAGTGTTAAATCTGATTACTGAAATCAAAATATTAAATTGCGATCGATGCGATCAATTTCTGTAGACTTCTACAGACTTCTACATACATTTGCTTTACTATCAAATAAATCTTTACGTTTCGCTTGAATAGATGTTCCACAGGTAATTAATGCTACGTGAATTTATTGATGCTTTGAAAAGAAATTTATTATCTACGACTTTTATTTAAGTAAACTTAATTATGCTTTGTATTATTAAATAAAGTGCAGATTAATGTTGTTTAAACTGAAATGTTCTTTTAATTTGACGCTCGTGGTACTCGCGCTCGCGATAATTAAGATTTAATCGAGAAGTAACCTTTTCTCAGGTGAAACGGATATCCACTCTAGAATTGTTATAACACTAGGTGCATTGTTATTAACATATTTGAATTAATTGGACGAATTGCCAAGTTGTGGTGGTTCTGTTCTAATTCTTGTACTGCAATTGACTTGCCATCGGAACTTTCACTGAGAAATACGTTTACTGAAATTGTGCATTGTAAATCACTTATTGTAGACCAGGTCAAGTTTGTGTTAATATAGCTTTCGAGAATTTTTATTGTCCAACACGGCTGCTTATTATTTGAATTTCAGCCAATGTCTTTGACCTAAAAGTTCGTTTCTCGATTTCCACATAGGAATTTCTAATTTGCACGAAACGTGTCGTTTTGCAAGTTTCGGGTCTTAATTATTAGTTACGTATCTTTGCGAAAAATTTGGTAAAATTTCCACACTTCTTTGAATTATACTGTCTGCCGTAATGGTCACATATTTAATATTACCTGTCCATCCTTTACTTTTAGCAAATCTGCCGATTCATAATATCGTTATAACCTATTCTAAAATGTTAAAAGTAACTAATTTACATTTGGTTAAAGCATATTATTGATGTCTAAGAATTTTATATACATTTTTATTTAATTCTTAGGCATATTGATGTGAATTAATAATTTTGTTCATTGATGGCATCATGGTTGTGATTCCTATGTAAAATTGCGCGAGGTACTTAGCACTCACAGTCAATAAATATTTTGTTTCTGCAGCTGCCTTAGCGGCTGTTCTTTATTTATTTTTCTGAACCCTCCACCTTAGACTCATTGTAAATGCACGTAAAAATAGCAGCGCGATTACATGACTAAAACAACTGTTTTTGCATTGCATCCAACAAGAGACTTCATTACAGTGTTACTGTATGCAAAACAAAGAATACAGACATTTGAGCATACCAATGATTCCTGAGGTATCAGATATCTATAGGGAAGCTATCGGACAAATGTTGCGTAACGATTTAAACACGTCAAAGGTCTGTGCTAAAACTGTTCTTGAAACCTTAGACTGAATTAAAAGGAGTCCTGAGATTCAAACGGTGCTAACATTTTCGATAACATTAAGCGAAATGACGGATTCTTGAATTTTGTCATTACGTGAATGACCAGTACAGCCCAAATACTAAACGACAATCCATGCCCTGGAAGGCGCAATATGCTCCCAGAGTACAGAAACTCTTAATGAATCAATCGAAGTTAATACAATGCTTACGGTTATTCGATTTTAGGGGTGACTTGTTGGTTAAATGGCATTGTGAATATGAGACACTTAATCATCACTATTACATATAAATTGAGGAATGGAGTCCGGAGAAGAGACCTGAGAACTACGAAATAGTTTTTAGTCTCGAAGAAAATTACCACCCTCTACACTCGCGTGGACTAGCACCATGAGACTGCTTTTTATTTCTCAAGATAAAAAGTAAGCTGAATGTATTCATTCTGAAATCGTTGTTAAGAAAAAGCAGAACTTCTTAAAGCATTGGCAGATGATGGATTGCAACACTATTTTCACTAATGACAGACGTGCATACAATAGCGTATGAATGCGTAAGCGACCTATTTTGATACGGATATCATGCAGTGACTTGTTTTGTTAAAATAATTTTGTAATCGAGGAGGTTTCGTTATTTAATTAGGTGATCGTATGCGAAGATCGTTATTTGATTCCCTTTGATTGGTCACGCTAGTATTTTTAGGATCATGAGGTGATTAACTGCCTGCACGCAAAATTACAACAATAGCCTTCTTTGATAAATACTTCAGCAACATCGCACTGTCCACGCGAATCTGTTGCTGTACTACAATTAAGTTACGCGAGCCCCTTCGCGCTACAATTTTTGGTTACTCAAATCATTCATACAAAAATGCTAGACGGCTGTTGCTAAATTCGCCTGGAGTGTGTAATTTCTTATACGTTACTGGACGGCTTTTCCCAAGGCAGTCTTTGGTCATTTTCACACTACTTTGGTCAGTTGATGTTTTTGACCTCCCTGACTTTGAATAATTTTGTAAGCTTGCACGACCGTCACTAAAACGAAGTTACTACAACTCTCACCTAGAGCACTGTGAATGTCAGTAGGATTTTTTTCAAGCGTATCTTAATATGCAAACATTGATCTTTATATACTACGATACCGGAACCACTTACACGATCATTTTAGCACATCTCAATGGTAAAAGACACTCATTGCAGACACATTGAAATAATATCTTGGGCTAGTATCGCACTACGTGATATTGACATCACGACATCTAAGCTACCAACGCATACACCAGGGAAAATGCCAAACAAGTTGCCATCAATGACGCAAAGTGTTTCACGAGTTGCCCTTCCCTATCATCTGACGCCGCATTTAGAAATTGGGTGCGTGAGGATGTTGGTATTTTCACCCGGAATCGCGGTTGACAGCGCGGTTAAACCACTTGATATATTAAGTTCAGTTGCATTGCTGCTAGCGCTACACTATTGACCTTACTTTCTCAACTATCACTCTACGACTAACGCGAATCACTATGATTCAGTTTTACATTTTTTTGTGTTTAACATATGAAATACAGCACCTCTTGTAAATAAGTTCAGATTTCTACGATTTTGGTAAAACAATGTTTTATTATTATGTATTAAACGTTCACAGTTTTCATAAAAAACTTAAGTGGTCATAGTTTTCCCAAAGATTTTGTCACAAATGTTAACCATAAGTTGCCTAGAGATAAAACAATATCACTTGTGAGATTTTCTCAATCAACAGTTTCGACAATGTCGAAATTTCTCCCGTATCTTTGATTTTAGTAGAGACAGAATTATCGCTATAAAAGAATCAGGTCTTTCCTTTAGTCAAATTGGTAGAAGGGTACATTGAGACTGTACTACTGTCGCATAAATATGGTCTGCTTATTTGGGAAAAGGTGCTCAGCGATATCGTCCAGCTCGTAAGCATCGTCGTAGCAGCAGTGTACGCGAAGAGCGACTTCTCCGACGTATGGCTACAAGTGATCGTTTTCAAAGGACAAGGTCTGTTCGTATAGACTCGGCGAGAGCTGTTAATCGCCTTGTATCCATGCAGCATTTTACAGAAGAACTTCGTCTTTTGGCCTGAAATCCTGCCGTCTATTTCAACGGCTTGTTCTAACTATACTTGGTGGCAAGAAAGGCGGCATTGAAATCAACAATGAATCAACATCGTCTTCAGTAATGAGTCGAGATTTTGCTTGCGGGGTACGGCGATATCTCGGAGAAACGAAATATACAGTTTGCCGTAAGACGTCACACTGATTTAGCACCTAGAGTCATAGTTTAGGTTGCGTTTATTCCAGACACATTTAACGCTCACCGCTATATTTATAATTTCCTTGGGCTAGTGTTAGTAGCATTCATTTAGACGTTGGCAAATGGTATTTTACAACAGGCTAAAGCAAGTTGCATACTGCTAACGCTACAAGCACAATTGCAAATATTACCTTGACCTGCAAGATACGGAACTTATCGCCGCTTGAACATGTTTGGCACATGATAGTATTAAAATTACTGCCGAGAGCCTTGACAACATGGATAACCTGCTACGTCAACTTGAGGTTGTATTGAACAAGATACCGCAAGAGGACATGGACCATCTGTTACACGACGAATAAAGGCGTGCATTGCAGTCTCATTATTAATTTTTTCTTGAAATTGTTAGTTGTTTTTTTTTGTTAAAAATTATGTCATTTAATGCATAACAATAAATCATTGTTTTACCAAAATCTTAAAATGAGTGTATAAATTGTTAATTATGTCATCTCAGGCAAGTTACCCTATACACAGTTGATTATACAGGGTGTCTCAAAACTGTTGGGACATAGAGCTACCACGTATTCTGGGGATCAAAATAAGTCGATTGGAATCAACTTAGCTATGTACAAAAGTGTA
>JAHWXV010938494.1:0-18149 GCA_024586415.1 Phrixothrix hirtus | reverse complement strand
AAAAAGGCATATAAGTGCATATTTTAAAGGCAAACAAGGCATATATATGCGCATATTTTGGCTGCATTTAAATGCATATATTCCGCCCCCTAATAATAATCATTATGTATATAATGATGTACAACCGTAAAAGTAGAATTTTATTTAAATATTTACTTTATTAAAAATGAAAGCGTAAAACAATAGAAATAGTTAAGTAATTGTTCTTGTTGAGTAGTGATTACATGAATCATAAAAATACGTTTTGATTTCACATTTTTAACGTCCTTATTGCAATTTTACGCATTATCTTAATTAATTCAACAAATACAATGAAATCAAAGGCTGTAAGAATATAATTGCTAACGTTCATGGTCACTATATCGTACTTATTTCCGGGTTTTACTGTCAAATGATATTGAAAAATAAAAACATACATACTTGCAATACCACAATTTAAAGTTAAAAGCAATACTTTGTGTAGCAATGATCACCGTATACTGCAACTTTGTATATTAAATTGGCACACGTGATTTTTCATTACATAACGCCTAACATCAATCTAAAAAATGTCATTGAGGTAATTGAAAGTTATTCCCCATAATTTAAAACT
This sequence comes from Phrixothrix hirtus, assembly GCA_024586415.1. Classification (NCBI taxonomy): domain Eukaryota; kingdom Metazoa; phylum Arthropoda; class Insecta; order Coleoptera; family Phengodidae; genus Phrixothrix; species Phrixothrix hirtus. Next base: position 17,557 of record JAHWXV010938494.1, on the reverse strand, counting down.
GCAAATCATATCCCTTGGTTGTTTATATAAAATAACAATGCTCAAACCAACAAACAACCGTCAATTGAGATACTGTTTAAAGTGAACAAGTAAACAAGTTTTTATAGGAAATCTACAACTGTTTGATATACATAAATATGTATGTATGTAAGTGACGAAAACAGAAAATGTAAATTACACTAGTTTTTTTAATAAGGAGAAATAATCTGCATGGCATCATTCAGTGTAAAAATTAAAAAATTAAGTATAAAATACAAGGATTAAAATCTTCATGATTGATATTATTAATAAGCATAGTAACTAATCGTAAATCTTTTAAAAATACATATGTACATATGTATGTATGTGTGTTTGTTTACATTTACATATGTATATACAATACATACATACGTAGGGGAGACCGGGGCTAGTTGTAATAATTTTTGCGTAATAATTTTTTTCGTCTTATATATTGAGGTTACTGAATACCTTTGTATCAGGTATTATCCTCTAACTCTTTCTATTCATTTTTATACCAATTTTATTGTTTTATCATTTTTAAATTTTAAAATAAAAAGTAAACTATATTACAATGCGCAGTGTTACAACTTACCCCTCAGCGGGATTGAATGTAACACGTGTTGGGGTAGATTGTAACACATGATTTAAATCTAATACTTTGCTGTTTATTAATGAAATGTGTAAAATATTTTGTCAATCTACTTTATTTGTGCAACAATGAATGCAATATTACAAATCAAACATACACGCAGCTAAAAAATAAACTTATATAAACACAAGAAGAATGCAATTAAAATACCAATCAATTTAAGTAAATTACCAAACCAAATGTTTATGTCTAACATTTTACTTAATGAAGTAAAGTTATATTACAATTTTAAATTATTATATTTCTTTTAAATTAATCAGAAGAATCTTCAGATTCACAATTATGACAGTAATAAATTTTTGGGTTTTTTGCGTATCTGAATTATACCCACTGCTGACACTCAAGACACTTTACCCATTCTTTACCAGGTTTACTATTGTTATACGGTTCTAAGCAAACTAAACAAAAACAGTTTTCCGAGTCTTGTCAGAACTTTCTTCAATCGGTAATTTTTTCTTTGCCTCTTCCATCTTCTTGTTCGTTCATTTTTAAATTATCTTTAATAGATACCTTTTTATTTTGTCTTTTGTCGAATTCTTCTTGTAAAATCGTTTTCACTAGGGTATCTTTGAATATTGCAGTAGCTCATTTTTTTCTACCATCTTTAGTTTTCCTAGGTTTAGCTTTAGGGAAAGGCCTAACAGATTCTTGTGAGAATAAGACGATAGATTGCGACCCACTAGATTCTGGTTGATCTAATATTTTGTTAAAATGTCCACCATTGCTACTAAATTGTGAAGTAAGTTCTCCTATTTTTGAACATTTCTGTTTCACTAACTCGAAGCTACTTGCGCAATTATTTTCCTTTTCTTTAAAAGTAAAATGAAAACGATCTAAAATTTCAACAAGTTTATCAAAAAACTGGAAAACATTGACCTTGTTAAAACTTGAGTTCTTGCTAAGCACATTACTTCAGGTGACCTCAAATATAAAGATTCGTGCCTTCTTAGAAACGAACTGAGCCAATCAGGTCCTGCTAATTCATTCTTACTCCAGGATGGGGGCATTTTTATTTTGAACTCTACACTACACAAGTATGCAAGATGTCTTACGTCTCGAGGTGTAAGCCCAAAATAAATATCAGGGCATCTCTGAATATATTCAGCAAGGATGTTTTCTTGTTGTGGGGTGAAAACCCACCGGTTACCGCAATAACCTACAAAAGGTCGAAAAGCCTCATTTTTGGAGCTGTTTGTCTCTAACGAAAACATGATTATTTAATAACTAAAGATAATAATTGAGCTACAAGATTATCTAAAGGGAAACTTTCCGTTTTCTTTTTTCTTAATAAATCTGGAAAGTATGACGTGGCATAATAGATAAATTTTTGCTGCTTCTCTTATTGATAAACCACCCTTCACTGCGTTAAAAGCTTTATCAAACAAATCTAATAAAGCATTTCTACGATCGGTTTTTCTTTTATACTCACGCATCTAAAAATTGGTAGATTTATTTTTTAAGAAGGCATACTATATAAATTAATTTTTAGTGGGGCTGGTTGCAACAAGATAAAATGAAGTGTTTCAACCTGCCCCGAATACCATCATAAATCAAATCAATATGAATCACCATTATAGAGTATTTCAGATAAAAATTGGAAACAGCAATTGGGTCTGGATAACCAAGTAATTACATTAAACTATAAAATAATTGATTTTTTCGGGCATATGTTGAAATATATATAATAAAATATTAAAGCACAAGTTTACTTACCTCAAACAAAAAGAAGTATTCCGCAATATATTTGGCTAGTATGTGTTTACACTTCCAGTAGTTCACTCAAACTAATGGGCCCCTTTGATTAACACTATGACGTAATATGCACGCAATTCAGTGTAAATTATAGAAACTATAACTGCTGTTACAACCTACCCTTGTTACAACCAGCCCCGGTCTCCCCTACATATGTACTTACACTATATATGACGTGGTCTAGTGCATAACTTATGTTATTGTTAGCAAACGGGGTGTTTGAGTTTGAAAACGATACTTTAAATGTAAAATAAATCTTAAGTTGACATGATAAATTAAATTTGTAAATGTTAAAATAATAAAGCAAAATATGGTATGTATATTACTTCTCCCTCAATCTAACCACTTTATCTTATAGAAAGGTGATAGTTATTCTTCAGTAATGTTTAATTGTAATAATTTATACATATACTTAGTATTTTATGGTGACGAGGCGTTAACGTAAATCAAGATAGTCACACACGAAAATCTGCTTTATTTACATCTTATTTAAGGCGTGGCGCCCTAAGTATATCACGACTTGGTCATCTTACATTTACATCGTATCAAAATCTTTATGTATGTATTTTTCTGTTATATATACCCATATATTTGGTATTTATATCTAATGGCTTGATGGGAAGCCATTTTCGGTTTTTACAGTTAAATAAAAGATTTTATATTTCTAAGATCATTTATTATCTAATCAATGCAATAATTATTGTTGTTAGATACAACTTGTCTTCAGTTATCCGGAAACTTATATCTTCTTTGAAAAATGAGCTTGACTTTGAGTTTAATAAGTCACTCACTCCTATTTTGCCCTTTTCAAAAATTCTGAAACCTTCCGATAAGGTAGTTTTCCAAATTTAAATGTAAACAAATATTTGATGGGAGCATATGTCCTAATTAAACATATTTTTTTCGGTTTTTATTGCAACGTGTTGCCTAGCAGAATTTTATTTACATTAAAAAAATCGAATTTTTTACCTGAAGTGCCTCATTCGGTTTGTCAAGCTGCTAATAATCCCTATCTGCAGTAGCGGTTGTTCGTAGTCCTACTAGCAGCGTAATAACACTATTATTAAAAGAGGTTCGCCCTTTGTTGCTCTATGTCGATTTCGCATTATATTACTGGTTAATATCCACTTTTCATTACTAGTTATTATTCTATTTAAAAATGGTTCACTTTTGTATCTATTCAATGAAGTCGCTATCCAGTTAATTCACGAGGAACTAAAAATCAACAACTATTGCATGATTAAATCTTGGTCTTTCGACTAATTCTCGTGTTATCTGTTATAGATTTTCACTAACAATATTTTACATGAACAAGTCAAAATCTCTAGTGGGTAAATTTTCAAATCAATTTTGACACGTAGTTTTTCTTACTATGTTTGGTCCAAATGCGTCACAAATATTCGAACAATATGTGCATTAATTCCTTTTTTAAACTCGTATAACGTTATTGAACAGAAACACACCTTTGCCGGTCCCGTGTTTACACTCATCACGGGTTGAACGTAAACTGATAATTTCAAATAGTTGAAATATTACAGACGAGTCATCGATGAATTATCTAAAGGCACCAGAGAAATCCCACGAAATCAGTAAATGTTGTATTAAAAATACCAAAAAGTGAGTTCTCCGAAAAACGAAAATACTTTCCCTACAATCTGATGTATACCAAATTTGAGATATATAAGTGTACCTTTGAATTTATCAGATATACTGATATATACCAAAAAACATTAAAAAATTCCATGAGGTAACTAAAGCTTGATGCAGGCATATGTTGGTGTAAATTGGCGTGCATCGAGTCTAAAATAGCATAGATACTAATACTTCGCACGCAATATGACAAAATATAATGTAACTTTACAAATATTTACTAAACGTTTCCTCTGCCCATATACATACTTTAACCAAATAAAAATAATATGCAAGGAAGAAACGCGATATGGTTAATATTTTTGACTAATTGGGATACGTGTTAATGCATAAATAACATTGTTGTTAAAAAAAGTATAAAAAACATCCTGAAATTTCTATAACAATACGGAGACGTGTTCAAATGCCTCTTGAAGACAATTTGTCAACATAATAAATAAATATTAATAAATCATATGATCAAAATTTATTTATTTAGCTCCAACCAGGTAACTTTTTATGTACAAATAAGTATTTTCCCGGTATAATATCATTACTTTTTGCAATTTCAAGTTTTTTTTGAAATTTATACGATAAGGATATAGTTCTGTAGGGTTATAGATAACTAGAGAGCGTTCTACTTTTGATGTAATTACGAACGAGAAAAGATAGGTAAAAGCTAGGGATGTATCCCCGTGCTACTTTATCGAGAAAACATCATTGGTGTAAAGCTTTTTTTTAATATCTCGATTGAGACGGAAGATACAGGACGGTTTATAAAATTTGTTAATTTCTATCGTGTTATTATAAAATGTAATGATTTTAATAGCAAATTTTACGTGTAATTCATTAGCGTAGATCAGTTTTTTTATTGTCGATATATTTAGAGCTATAACTCAAACTTTCATGTTTTTAAATAGAACACTATAAATATTTTTAAATATTTGAATTCTGCGTGAAATTCCCTTTAAAATGATATATAACACTTCATATTGTGAATGAAACAGAATAACGAAGAAGCAAAAGCATTATTTTATTTTTTTATTACGAATAAGTAACTTCTTGGATCTGCCTATATATACTTGTAGGTTTCAATTAATGCGTGTTATGTTATAATCAGCAAATGAAATAGCGCTACCTTCTTATTGACTGTCATAGTAAATGATAGAATTTAGTTGACAAACAGTGCTGTGGTTAAACCGTGGTTAAGCAAATCATAATGATATATGAAAATTAAGGAAAATATGATATAAGGATTTATTATGAATGTGGAGAAAATGCAAATGCGGTATCCGATTTTTACTTCAATAGATATTTACGTTATGGATTCTATTTTTAAGTAAATTTAAATATCAATTTAATTCTTAAGGTATACCGAAAGAAAAATCGAATCAAACTATTTGTTCAAGGCTAAAACAAAATTTAATCAGTCATGGTTCCTTCGGCGTTCCTCGCAGTACATTTGACGTATTGCATGTAGTCGAAGCTAATCCTAGAATTTCGTGCAAAAATGTTGCTCGAAGTGAAAAACTTGTGCATACGGAATACTTCAACGAAATAAATAACGTCCATACAAAATTTCAATAACGCGTTCCCTTTATCCAGATGATTACAAGCGAAGAATGCGTTTCAGTGAATATTATTGGGAAGAAATTCAATACAATCCAGGTTTTTGCCGAAAAATTATAGAGATTGATGAAGCACATTTTACAAATGCAGAAGTATTTAATGGCCAAAACAATCAGCAGTGCACAGATGAAAATGTTCATTCTATATTACAGCGTCAAACACGGGACTTTTTGGTTTTAACGTTGTCTGCTTTATGCTAAGTGCTAAACTTAAACATACGATTAGTTACAAGATAGTTTGTTTTTGGCTTATTGATGATGATATTTCAATTACTTCAGGATTAAAGCCAGAATATTTAGGTTAATAAAAAGACGAAAGGATATTTTAATATTTTCATAATACTTTCTTATTTTATGGTGAACCATGATTTGAAAATCAGAAATTTTCAGACGTTTCGGGATACAAACCCTCTTCAGCAAATTGGAAATTTTGTTTTATAAAGATATTAAATTTGAACATGGTATGTTAACATTAATAGTATGAAATATCAAAAAATGAAGAAAAAAATCAGATGAACGAAATATTAATGTCTGAACTGAAACGTCTAACGTTAATAGCAAACAGATATCTTCAAATTTTAGGAACTGTTCTACATCAGTTGTTAACCGACATTACCAAAATTATGAAACATATTTTTTCTGCAAGATGATGTGCCTGCACATAATACCTATATAATAAGACATTTTTTACAAAATCAATTCAACAATAGAATTATTTTAACAAACAGACAGACCTTTTAGGCGGCTAGGTCATCAGATTTAACAATTTTGAATTTTTTTGTGAGGATTTTTAGAAAATCACGTATACAAGGAAGGTTCTGAGAATATTTAACAACTGCATATTAGTGTTGTAGAAGGTTTTCAGAAAATTCGACCCATGTATTTACTTAATTCAATTAGGGTATCGAAAACGACGTAGGTTGTGCATTAGAAAAATCGCAGATAATTCGAACAACTAAAAATTTAATGTCTGTTTATTATATATTTTGTTTTTTTTTTGCTTTTTTATCTGTTTTCTTCATAGGCTTCATAGTTCATAACATACGTTCTTAAGAAATAAAAAATTACTATAAAATATAAAACAATGCTTGCTGTTTTCCTTAAGTGTTCAAAATCGTATTATAATTAGATCATTTTAGAGGGAATTTCACGTAGAACTCAAATATGTAAAAATATAGAGGGTGTTCTATTTAAAAAATGAAAGTTTGTGTTACATCTCTAAATATATCAATAATCCCAAAACTTGATCTACGCCAATCAATTGTGTATATAATTTCCTATTAAAATCATTTTACCGCATATCAATACATTTTACAATAACCAAGCCCTGGTATAAAATCGAACTTGCCAAATTTTACAAATTGCCCTCTATCTTCCGTCTCGATCGATATATTGTATCAATGATAGTATAGGAATACATAATCAACTTTTTCTATCTTTCCGTTTTCATGGTATCGTGTAATTACATCAAAAATGGAATGCTCTGTACATTTTGATATTTTCGGACTGTTAATGTAATTCTGGGAAATTAATAACGTATAACAGGTGTTTGATACTCACCGTATCAGTTATCCTACGGAAATAAAATTAAATTTGTTATCTTACATACTTATTCGATTTCTAAAAATAAGGTTTCAACATCTAAACAAATTCTACACAAAGTCTACTTTTATTTAGAATCTTTTTTATTTAATTATATCATTTACAACGTTTCAACCCTTTAATTAAAGGGTTATTTTAAGAACTAATATAGCCTTATATCGCTTACAATACTCAAAATTCAGTTAAAATATAAACACTGTGAGAGAAGGAAATTAAAACAGATTATAAATTGAAATAATGTGGGTTTTGTGTAAGTCCTAGATTAATCTCTTGGTTTGAACTAATATCTGTCATTTCATTATAAACAACAATTTAACTGTTAATCATTGATTCCATGCACCTAAACTACAAAATAAAACAAATAAAAGAAAAGGACTGCCTCACCTGGTAAGCATGATCTCCTTTTTGTGTTGTGTGCCTACTTTTAGATTTATTATTTCTTGTGTACAAATTAAACTTAATTACTTTGCAGCATACGTTTTATTGATAAGACCAACAATTTTACACTCGTTACAACATAACTTTCCCTATACTTTTTAAATGGCGATGAGTGGCAATCGTAAAGAATTTTTTTATTTAATACGTTATACAATTTATTCCAAAGCTTGGTGTTATTATGGTGATTATAGCGTTGCGAAAGGACCTTGCAGTTTTGCTTCTTTTTAGAATTTGAATAGAAATTATTGATTAAAAATTATTACAAACTGCTTAATAGATAAAGTAACGCATTTAATAATTTTAAATCAACAATGTACTGTAAATAACACACGAAAATGTTTTTTCGTTTTATAGGTATAAGATGGTTGCACACGTGAGTTTTATAACGTCAGAAATTTGGCACGTCATTATCATGTTCGCATATTCAAGCATTTTTTAATGGTTTGAAGCTTTGCAAAATATTTAAATATGTCATGATTTCGCATAATCACATTGGGTTGATATTTTCATTAACTACAAATAAAAGGTATTAATTTTTCGGTAAAAACACAACTACTCTAGTTTAGTTTTAAGCAATTTCAGCGAAATAATTGATGTTACTGCTAAATTTATTATATGAACGTCAACAATATACAATATAGCTGCCAATATATTTTTAGAATGAATACTTAGTTCTTTTATCTATTCTTGACTAAAATTCTATTTACAAATATATTCATAAATGTTTTGATAACCAAAAAACGTTATTCGTGCGTAAAATACCTCCCCCACACCACATTGTAAAGTCTATTCTATTGTTTACATTAGTCTGCTAATGGTGGTTGCCAAAAATGTATGCGTCTTTGGCTGTCAAATATTAAAGATTTTTAACCTCATTATTAAGATTTATGTGCAATTATTGGTCTTAAATTGTTAATTATTTTTGGGGTATTTGGAGAGTCCATAAATTTTAGTTAATGTAAAAGAGAACTGAAATGATATGAAAACAGATATCTGAAAATAACTTTTGAAGAAAAATTATGCCATTAAAAGTAAAAATTTGATAAAAGAATCAGATAAGAAAGACGATGTAATAAAAATGCTATAAACGGAAATGGAGAAAGAAATGGCCGAATTGGCCCGAATAAATGAAGATGTGATAGTGGCTTGGTAAAGACCAAAGAAACTATTTTGACGAACACACAAATAAAGTGGGAAAGATGCTTATTATCAAAATTATTTTTACGATTCTTTTTCATTACACTGTATAAATTAAAATAAATATTATCTTATGAAAATAGAAATTGCCGAAAAGTTAAGCGAAACAATATTTAACAATTGCAAAATTTTGACAGACATTTTGAAGTAAATGAAAATCAAATTTCTATACCCTATAAGCTAAACCTCATCATGGACATAATAGTACCGAAGAAATATTCTAAATTCAAAATTGCCTTACAATAATGGGTAAACGAGAATTATTTCATTTATGCTGTTTTTACAATGCGTAGGTAGATAGGTACGTACAATTTCATAATTAATATTAAATTAAAAATTTTGCATTAATATAAGTTAAATTAAATTGGCAAGATTAGGAGGTATAACTATTCTGAGTTTTAATAAGAATATCAGCTATCTAATGTTTTCTAACTTGATTTACGATTTTATCATTTTAGTAAATTATGTAATTTTATACAATTAAAATTCTTAACTTTTGAATCAGATTTTTTTTGCAATTATGCTAATTGAATGTTTAATTTGTCGAGTATTGCTTTTTAATTCGATTCAAATTAAGTCGACCTTGTTTGTAACTTGTACATTTAAATGTGATATTTGATCCTTAGCTCTTTATTTTTTCAGATAGGTATCCTACTTAACTTACAAATGCAGTTTTTTATGTGATTGCTATACTGTTTACGATATGTTCAATTAATTTAAATCAATTGGTCCACATAAATATAGTATAAATTACGCTTTACAAATTAAAACTATAGACATTTAATGTCAAAAGTTAATTTCAGTTTTGATATTTAGAAGTTTTTAATCTCTACAATTTAAAAAATTTATTTTTGCTATTCAAAAATAATAATAATAATATATATTTTATTGTTATTAATTATAATAAAACAACCCGGGAGCTGTTCATAACGATTTATTAACATTTAACAGCACAATTTACGATGTTATGTACAAATCTATACAATCTTTAAAACCTTTTCTACATCACATTATTAAATATTTTATTTTCCTTTTTTATCATAATTGCTTCTCTAATATTTGGGAAGATTTTAGTAATATAATTTATTGATTTAACTGAAATTACAAATTTACCATGCTCTGTTATTCGCTATTTGTAATTTGGGAATTACATACATATGCATATGTATATACACGTATATGTATTTGGAATTACCAACTAATTTAGTGGGAATTTCTTGGTTATAAACAACTTCTGCATAACAAAACCTATAAATATTGATATGGTTAATAAATAATTATTTATTTTTAAACTTTGGCATTGTAATCTATAAATAGCAACAACAGAAAGTTATTGCAAAATATTCAGCTCTAAAATTAAATTAATAACTAAATAGAGGAACAGTCAAAATTTCATTGGAAACCTTTAAATGCATATTCGCATCTCTAACAGCATTTCGAATTTATATGCAAAGTACACTGAGTGCGTACGGGTTTAGAAAAAGTGCAATTGTGACGCGATTAGTGTTGCAAGTTTTTGATGCTAAAGCAAACACTACCCAGAGTAGACATTGTTATTTTGATGGAAGCTAACCTAATTAATATTTCATCTTCATTTTCGAAAGATGAGGATGATAATAATTATAATAAATTTTTAATTTTTTAGCATTCAAATTATTTTATAGGTATCTAATCACAGTATAAATGGAATCTTACCAAATAAATCATAAAATATAAATAATACCAAGCCTTTACAATTCGTGCTGTAAATCTTGCATCAGCGTCGTGGAAGTGTAAACTTTGATCATAAATTGAATAGAAGTTCCGGTGTAGCTCATTATTAAAATTTTAAATCGAACACATTATTTTCGCGTTGGTTAGTGCATATAAACCAAACGTCTCCTCCATTCACTTTAGGCAGAACTACGATTTATATTGAAAATTGGTAATAGACTTACATATAGTCGGAACCGTAACCATAAGCAGTATTAATTATCCATTTCTATTATTAAAAAAACAATATCTCAAAATATTAAGTGCATTCACATTACCATCTATCAGTCTTGATCTAGCTTAAATAGTCGCTCTATTAAAAAGGTTGGGATACTTATAACTTTTGGAAGATAAGTTTTCCTTCTTTCCATTTCTAACTTTGGCCATTCTAAGAAAAAAGCCTATTTTTCATAAAAACACCTTTGCCTTTTGCAACTTTCTTATTTAATTCAATTTTGACAGACACAGTATGTTGCATAACCGAACTTTTTAGATTTTCAATATATTATGTTTGGAAGTTAATATTTATTCAAAATAAATTCCATTAGAATGAATACAACATGTGGCACGTAATGCATACATAGATGTTTCAAACTCACTTTTCGGAATGTTCCTTAGCACCCGTGTCACGGCTACCTCAGTTGCTGCAACATTATAAAACGCTCCTTTCATAGCAATTTTCAATTTAGAGAAAAGAAGATAGTCACACGGTGAGAGATCAGGCAAATATGGTCCCAAGTTTTACTTGGTATATAAATAGTTCACTAATTTAGTACTAAGCTTACAGATGCTGTCTAAATTCAACTTTCAAGCAATATACATTGTTCTTACAATTTAAATTAATGAAGATTATTCAAAAATTAATAACCAAATCATGTGCTGGTATGCTTTTCTATTATTTTTTTGTGTCTGTTCATTTCTAGTAATTTAACAGATACGGCCACACCTAATTTTTCGGAGTACTCCGGTATTATTGAGGTCAGCACTAACCTCAGACCTGATCTCTCTTTTATAAATTATAAATTATTGCATAATCATAGCACACTAACTTTGTTAGCATTAATACTGCTAATAAATTGAAATTCCATATTAAAACTACGAAAATATATATTTTATCTCATAATATGTAATCCAATATACAATCGTTAAATATTTATCTTATTAGCAGTGTTAAATGCAAAGTTTTGAAAAAGCAGTCTTTATCATAATAGGTGGAATCTTTAAAACCCTCTTGACTAGACTTTTAAATTAATTATCTGAAAGTAATTCTTAAAAAAAATTTTCCAAGCATTATTTAAAAAAATTCTAAAGTAACTAATTTGAAAGAGTTTACCATAAGAAACAACTTTTTTTTTAAAATTGCTTTTAACACTGCTAATAATCATACATATTTACCAATTATCAGTTGGGTTGCATATCGTGAGATAGAATCGTATTAACTAATATTGGCAATATATAAAAATGAACTTTTTCTATAAATGAAACTTTGAGTAGAGAAGCAAGTAGATGGCAAACAAGTTTAACTTTGAGACCTAGTTTTATCTTTGTCAATACCTGCTAGCTCAACCCGAGTTTCTTTTGTAAATTACATTAGTCTAAAAACACGAACTACTTTTTAAACAAAGTCGAATAGGTATGGTACGCTACATATAAAAATTAATCACTTTTGGTTTTTTTCTGTTAAAACCGTATAACAATAGCTTAAAATTTTAACTCTCACACATCACTGTGAATTGTGTGTAGTACAACTTGTAAAAGTTAGCAGAGCACATAAAATATTTAAATTGTAGCTATATCTTAAAAATCAGTGTATAACTTTTTGAGAATATTTTTTTCTCGTTTGTTGGAAGCAACATCATAGATTCGTTTTACTTTCCCAGATAACACTGTTCCATTTGTAATGTACCGTGGTGGAAGCTTTCACCTTGTTCGTCGCGTACAGCCCCCAAATTTGATCAGAAAAGGTTGAGATGGGAGTGCAAAAAACAAATTTTCAACGTCATTCTGTAACCCATATTTTTTGTAGCCTTCCAAAAGCTTTTCTATCAACAAATCACTACTTTAGGTCACTCTATTTTCAAGAAAACTATGTATAAATCGTATTTAAATGCATGTTGGGTTCCTAAATCCTAAAGATGCAAATATGCAAATATTTAGTCATGCAGTAACTTTATAATATTAATGCAACTAAATATTCTCATTTATAGAGAAGTGAAGAAACACACGGATTAAATATTTAAACTATTCCTTGTCTCTAATTGTTTCACAAACTTCTTCATAAGGATCAATTTTATGTGTAAACTTATCGTGGGATAAAACTATCTATGACTAGGTTGACTAGGTAATGAAGTTATGTTGCACGACTCTCCAATACACAGCTATTATGGAGACCAACAGAAAATCCGATAACTTTAAAGTCACCACAAATACTCCATATTTTCTCAAAAACAGTGGCATACGTTCATATGTTTCCTTCATTCCTATAGTGAGAGCTATCGTCAAAATTATATGTAATACCCGGGAAAATATCAATGTTTTTATATCACAGTAGGAACAAAGTAAGCCATTCATAGTAAAGTATTTTACTAAATTTACAATTCCATTTGTATAAACCGTAATTTTGACACGCTAGTCTAATGAATTCAATTCTTTTAATCGCGCAATTAGGATTTCTACTTATCATTTAGATAAATATCAATCGCGAACTAAATAATTAGTTATGATTGTGTTATTAGTCGTGGTTGAGTATTTAATGTACATCTTTTATTACTTGAAAGTAACTGTTCTGCCTTAGTGGGAAGAGAATCTTCATTAACATCTCCATGAGGTACTAGTATCATAGCGAATGGAAAATTTGTCTGCACAATGCAACTTTTATTTTTGGAAGTGAAACCAGCAACATTTGATAAGCAATAATTGATTCCTATCATATTGGCACTGTGAAAGGCAAATGCTCGTATATCCTTTGTATCTATCGGATCAATTTAACGCAGCGCCTAAAGCACGTTATATGCGGAACCCAGTGTATTTTTGTTCTAACATTCTTTTCATTCAATGTTACTCTAACATCCCTTTAATACTACAACAAAGTTTAAAAACTAAAACCATGACAATTTCAAAACAATTTTGGAGTATCAAATTTCATTGGTAGAAAAGCAAAAAAGTTGTAAAGAAAAAAGCATAGTGTCATCCCCGGCCTGAAAGAACATCAAACCATGAAATGGTAACCTCGGTTAGAGATTACCTGGCAGAAAATATTTTGTATAAATGTGTATGTTCAAAAATATTTGATTTAAGAACAAGGGAAGTGTATGTAATTTTTAAGAAATATTATCTAAAATAAAAAGTTCGATTTTCCTAGGTTTGTTCCAAGCATTTCGTTTTCGCTGGTTACGCACGTTCTATACAATACACCAAAACGCCAGACTTAATCAACAAGATCATATTTGAAAACCCAACATAAGTGTTATTTAAATGAATGTAAAAATTACCCGAGTAGCGATGATTTTTAATTTTGTTCTAAAGTCTCATTGAAAATGTGGCATTTATGCAATAGATATCAATTGATAATAGAACTGTTTTAGAAACTATAACAAAATCTATTCAAAACTTTTTAGACTATTTGTTTTAGAGCCTGCCTAAACTTTTATATTTGTTCATCGCTACTCAACAAACTGCTCATATGACGCATTGTTTTTTATATGATTTACATGGTGGGCAAGGTGGATCTGTAACTCTACCTCAAATAATAGCTGAAATTTACCTGAAATAAAGTGTTGATGGTAGTTTTTCTGTCACAGCTCCTAATAGACCACTTTAAAAATTTTAAATGTTATACCATAGTTTATAATACTACCGAAAATATGTATCATTATCAAAATTTTAAAAAACATTCTAAGTTTTTTGGACAAAACGTTTTTGGATTTCTCAAAAAAAAATTTGTTTACCAAATAGTCAAGTGGCATACTTTATCGAAGCTTGTGAAATTTCCTTTCAACTAGGTAGGAATTATAGAACTGGAATTATTAAATATTTAACAGATTGGCATGACCAATTTTGAAACTTAAAGACAGAAGTTTTATAAGAATGACCACCCAAAAATTCGCTCTCAACCAAACGGTTAAAGTAATGCATGTGTACGGATGATCGTATGCGGCCGTGCATTTTTGAACAGCCTCCATACAGCCCTGGCCAAGCTCCAAGTGATTTTCATTTTCCTTCAGCTAAAGGTGGACAAAGACTTATGATGAAAAAGTACCTAATTGATTTTATTGCATTTTGATATCTCGTAGTCCGGAAACTTTGTCTCTTATTACGTATACAGGTCTACCGACATATATACTATCGAAGAGTAAGAAAAGAATAGACTGCGTTTTATTGTAGTTAAAAAGTGGTAGATTTATTGCATTATTTGTTTGAAAAATTATATTGTATAAAATAGAAAATTTACAATAACAACAGCATTATCTTACATTAAGCTATACATTCATATGCAAATCGATTTAGGTAAACGTAATAGGAACCTCGACAGAGCGGCCTATTTGAACATTTAATATAATAACATTGAAGTAATAGTTAAGGTAATCAATGTATTATTTACGATGTGGATAAAGATACAAATTCCTATAAAAAATTTTTATTATTAAAGATACGAATTGACGTCATCCAGTTAATTAACATACAGGGTGGTCTAAAAATAATGGTTCACAGAAAAACCTTAGATTCTCGACATAAAAATATTACTTTTTAACCAAACTTACCTTGGTCCAAAAATGATTAGTTAAAAAGATACAAGGCGTTAAGTTTGAATTTTTATTTTCATTTTCTGCCATAACTTTTGAAATGTTTCATATATTAACAGAAAAATTGGTACACAACAGTTTTTTTACATGAGAAATTGTAATATGATACCTATTTTACTACATCTTATACAGGGTGTTCTCTTCACTAGTGACATTGCTTTAATAAGGTTTGTTAGTTTTTTGTGCTTGAATTTAGATTATTTTTAATTCAATAGGTACATCCTCCTAGTTTTTCTAAGTAAAAAAGGTATACCCTAAAAATGTCGCAAAAAACATCCGTTTGTCAGAAATGTGCTACTGAAGTATCCAATGCAAAGTAGCAGTCAAACAGTTATTAATTGTGTTCAACATAGTAAACGGCTTCTCTAGAACAAAGATATCAAAGACTTGTCAAAACGTTTAAGATATTTATTGGCTTATTAAATAATTAGGAAATAATGAATGAAATAAAATAACTACTATTTATAGTTTCTTAAATTAGACAAGAAATGTTGATTAACGCAAAAGTAACAATTATTTTATGAATATTCACATTTACAGAATATTGTCCCTGGGTAACAAATTTTCAAAATGTCCTCCATTAGCTTGGATATATTTCTGTATTCTTTTTGCAAAAGACCACCTTATTTTAATTAACAAAAGCATTTAAAATTTTTTGCTATAACTCATTTATATTTATATTTATAATTTCACTATAAACAATCGATTTTACGTATCCCCAAACGCAAAAGTCCAAAGGATTAAAATCGGGACTACGTGCTGGAAAATAGTCATTGAGGTAGTTCCTGACTTGTATAGAAAAATGAACCGGTGCTCCATCTGGCATAAATAATATATTTTGTCTTAAAAGTATTGGTAAATCATCCATTAAGTCGACAAATCCATGTTGTAAAAAAGTTAAGTATGTGCGACCATCGAGATTAGCTGGTAATTCATATAGTCCCAACACATAATCTCCAATGATGCCACACCACACATTAATCTTGAATTCATGTTGGAAATGTCGTTCAGTTACCTGGGGATTTTTCAACTTCTATATATGCTTATTTCGGAAATTATAAACACCACGTCGAGTGAACGTTGCTTTATCGGTAAATAATATATTTTTTAGAAACATATGATCAACATTCATTTGATGTTCAATAAAACGTAAAAACTGAAATCTAGGTATGTAATCCACCGGCAGTAAATTTTGAACGAGTGTAAAGTGGTAGGCATAAAAATTTTCTTTGCGAATTACTCGAAGAATAAGACGATTTGCTTATACCTGTCGCAGCAGTCAATTGCACTGTACTTATATCTGCATTTTTCGCAACATGAACTAAAATTTCCTCTTCATGATTTACTGTCACAGTTTTTGGACGGCCTAAAATATCTCGTTTAGAGCGTAATGAACCACATTCGCCTAAACGGTCATAAAGGTTTTTAAAAGGTTTATAATCAGGCTGTCGTCTGTTAGGGTAGCGCAGCCCGCCCATTATAATTTTCTTGAGCGTAAATGCAAATCATATCACGCATTTCATGATTGCTAGATAGATTATGACGAGGCATCTTAATTAAAAATTTCTGTTCTAAGATAAATAAAAACCAAATCACACGTTGCTGACAAGATTTCACTATGACATTAACAATTCATTTGTTCTAGAGAAGCCGCCTACTTTTTTGAACACCATTAATAATTGTTTGACTGCTACTTTGCATCGGATACTGCAGTAGCAAATTTCTAACAAACGGATGGTTTTTGCGACATTTTTAGAGTATGTATATCTTTTTTACTTAGAAAAAATAGGAGGATGTACCTATTGAATTAAAAATAATCTAAATTCAAGCACAAAAAAGTAACAAACCTTATTAAACCAATGTCACTAGTGAAGAGAACACCCTGTATAAGTTGTGGTAAAATAGGTATCAGATTACAATTTTTCATGTGAAAAAAACCCTTGTGTACCAATTTTTCTGTTAATATATGAAACATTTCAAAAGTTATGGCAGAAAATGAAAATAAAAGTTCAAACTTTAACGCCTTGTATCTTTTTAACTAACCATTTTTGGACCAAGGTAAGTTGGGTTAAAAAGTAATATTTTTATGTCAAGAATCTAAGGTTGCT
>JAHWXV010938463.1:0-16770 GCA_024586415.1 Phrixothrix hirtus | reverse complement strand
CTTATAAATATATATATATATATATATATATATATATATATATATATATATATATTATTTATATAACGCGTATATTCTCATTACTGAATTTGTTACATTATAACTACTAAATGTTTGGAATTCCTGGTTTTGGTGGACTAAAATAATTTTTAGCACTTTTACTTCTATGTAAAAAACGTCTCTGGGAATTACTAATTTTATTCGGTTGTATTACGTCTTATAATATATCTTGGGGACTGACAAAGTTGCATGCAGTTGTTTTCTAATTTTTAATGGGTGTCAACTTTTGTGGTATAATTGTGGCTCCAACTTCTCAACCTGTAAACTAGTATATTCAACTAGTTGAGCGATTTGTGTTTGACGCAAGTTTGACATCTCCAATTTGTCTTTAATTCTTACGAGAACTGCCAGTGTTGTTGAAGATACTCCTCTTCAAATAAGACAACAGATGTGGGTACAACATTATGGTGCTTCGCCGCACTACGATAGAAGTGTTGTTGAGTATTTAAGCATCGTTTTTCCTGAACGTTGGATCGGATGGGGTGGCCTAATTCGAGTTGACTCCTTTGGATTACTGTTTGTGAGGACACATGAAGACTTTAGTATATGCGGAGAAATTACGTACTAGGGATAAACTGGTTGGTAAAATCATTCAAGTTTCTGCTGACATAAGAAACAACCGTCTTGTTATTCGGAGAACCATCAATTACGTATAGGAACGGGCTAGACTATGCTTTGCTGTGTAAAGGTAGACATTTTGAACAATTATTGCGAACAATGTTTATTTATTTGTTAAATAAAAAAGAGATTTTCCAACGATGTCTTCATTCATACTCTTTTAACACTATAAAATTAAAAATATCACATCTCGATAAGGAAGCATTTCCGGACCATATTTATATATACAATTTCGACTCAAATTTACCTAAGCAAAACGTGTGAAATTTTTTAGCTTACCTCGCGTGACACCCTGTGTTTCACGAAAAAATTAGTTATCCTCTGAACAGCGACGCATAGTTCTGCCATTTCTGCTAATATATTTCTAAATCAGGCGTTTCTTAACCCATTAATGCCCAGTGGCACAGCAAGTTGCCACGCTGTATACAATTTTATTTGAAATACAGCGCAATTTTTTAGAAAGAATAAAAATTAGTGTTGCATGCAAGGAAGTTAAATTATAACGTGCTATATTATATTTCAATACCATGTAAATATTTTTAGAAGTTATTAGAGTGTGTTTATATAAACGTGCAGATGCCGGAAATCGCCTTTTGTTAATGTTTATAGATTTAGATCAAAATTAGTTTGTCATGAGAAATCGAGTTAAAATCATTTTAGTTTTCTTGATAAGATATTAAATAATAGACAATACTGCTCAGCTGTTAATTTTCTATAATATTTTATTTCTTACGTATGCTAAAAGTTTAACGGTAAATAAAGTTGCCACTGAGCACTTGCAGTGTCAGCTTATGCTCACAACGTATTCATTGCATTTATGTCAGTTTGTCTACATTCCATTTGGCATTGTTACTTTATACTCATGTGCAGTGTCCCTGTTACTTATTGCTTTATTTTTATATTTATATAAAATAATATTTTTGATAAATTAGTGTAGGTATATTATTATAAACATACAGTATCTTCTTTTACAAGTTACTAACTAAATGTTTGCTAGTAATCTTTTACATATTTATAAAAAGAGTTGTTTTAACTGGGACAAACATTAAAAATAATCATTTACAATTAATTTATGTATGAACATTGGTAGGTACAGTCGCCGAAAATCAGGCCGCTGATTCAAATTTATCTGATGTAGAATAAATTATTGTTTTAACTATTATTAAGCTTTTGTGTCAGTTTTGTTCAAAATTTATGTTCAATTAAGTTCTAAAATAGTATAATCTAAAGAAAGTAAGTATGTGTTTGAATATTAAGCTAAACATTCATACGATATTTCATGTGCTCAGTGGCACATAAAGTTTCCACTAAAATAAAGGGACTTAAGGTAATTTTGCAATTGCAAAATTTAAAATGTATACTCAGATAACCAACTGTTGATGTTTACTATCTGAACTTAATATCATTAATAGGGAATTCTAAACACTAACGGGATAATAGTCATAGGAACAATTGCCTAAACAAATATTATGAAGTTTAGGTAAATCTTAAATTAAACTTTAAAATGTTAAGCCAACCGCCATAGAGTCAAATTTCTTGTATACGTAAATTACAGAGATACAAGGAGAATGGATTTTACATCTTCAGTCAACGGTGCGCAGTCATCTGTGGAAAGTCCGTCAACCACGATAGCCTTCTCTATAAATAAGCGAACTCGATCTTCCTTCGTTTCTGTTTAAAGTTTTAGCATTGACTTGTTTGACTAATAAAGTTACTGTGTTTTTAATAATATATTTTATCCTCATTAATCCCTTTATGAAAGTGGGCGAAATATTACACGGTCCATTCCTGGATGTGGTTTTCCTGCAAATTACAGAGAACTTTATATAATTTTTTAAACTACTTGAGTGTATGTACTACTATTTATTCAACTTAAAAATTCAATTACTGTACTGTATTTGTATAACAAGTACTCAATTTTACTTGGATTTTATATCTAACAGTTCTGAATTTAACCTCCACGGTATTTCCCCTATCACACAGGGTTTCTTTGAAATTATTGTAGAAGTTTTAGCCATGCCACATTCATTCACAAATAAATAACAAAAATGAAACAGGTTCAATTTGGGTACAATTGAATTAAAAAAATTCTTGTAAAACATTTTCAGAATTTCTAATAGGCAATATGTAGGGACAGAAGTTTTATGCCAATGCACGACGAAATCTCGTACGTATATTCCAGTTTTGCCCATGCCACAGGTCACTGCAGTTAATTTAATGGAACACCGTACATTACTAAAGCTTCAGCGAAACTAAAATTTGTAAAAGCTCGATTCTGACCATTAAATTAAATTAGATATAGTTGTGTACTTTTTCAAATAATTTTCTGTCCAAATTTTCAATGTATATTGTGGAAATCAAATTTATCAACAAACGGCAAAAACTTAATTATTAAGACCGCTTGCACGGGAGAAATTGTCACAATTATTATTCTTTCCTTTTCATTATTGCTGAACTATAAGTCTATGGAAAAACTAAAAACACATATCCCTTTGAAAGAGCGTTCTGTATGTGCCTTGAGTAAGGTTTCAGAAAACTGAATAATAAATTACAAGGTTTTCAACTTCATGTACATAATTTGAAATCATGTATTTATTATTGATTGTTTCTGAAACTTTTGCGAAAAGTACAAAAAGGCATCTCAAAGGGACTTGTCCTTTAATCTTTTTCAAAAGCGTTTTTATTTCGGAAATATTACAAAGCGAATTAAGTGAGTAAAATGAATGCACTTTGATCAATACCTTGTCTCTGCACTATTTTAAAGTATTAAGCAATTTGTGATATATTTAGTGTACGTCTGCTTTTTCAGCATTTTAAGTTATAAACTAGTCCCTTTTTTATAAGAGCATTTGTTTCAGTTATTTTAACGAGGTTCAACATAATTTAATCTACTGAGCAGCCGTTAAACAAAATTCTTACTTTTTCTGTAAATGTAGTAACTCAGGCGAGTATTCCGGTAACGCAGATATCTTTCATACTAAACATTGAGTGTCCCACTATATGTGTACGTATTTTGAAAGTGACTTAACATTAGTAAAAAATGCAATGGCAATATTTAATTTAGATATGTAAATCCTTTCATAAATGTTAAATCCTTAACATTATTATATTAGAATTCATTTTCATACAAATTAGAATTTTTAATTGTGATTAATAGCGTTTGTGGCATGTAAAGAAATTGTAGCTACTTAGTGTTACCATATAAGTTTGAACCTTACAAAGAAACTTTACTAGCGTTTTAATCGAATTTGCCTTGTTACATTGTGATTCACTCGGTTGCTGTACGGGGAGTAGGGGAACCTATTAATGCTGCAATTAGTAGCGTCTAGATCTCCATGTTAGTTGCATGTATTTATTGTGTGTCTACTGCGTCACCGCCAAGTATAGGTAAATATTGCTAACGTATATGTAATTTTCTGCATATGATGGATCCTCTGAGAACATAGGTTTTTAAGACACTATTATTTTTGTAGCACCTATATTCATATGACAGTTATTTTTAATAGAGAGAAAAATTTACACCTGCGTTACCACTACGCTGCGTTACTGGAAGCAGTAATTCAGTCGTATTTTGGTACCGTAGTTGTCATAATTATTTTTTATATATTATTTCGGATATAAGAATAATAATTGCTATAGAAATTTTTTTTTCATAGGTATTCTAGTTTTTAACAATATGGCATTAACATCTGCTGTAAAACAACACCGATATAAGCATAAATTGAAACAAGACCCTCTAAGAGAAGCTAAAACAAAACGTATACACTTACAAAAATAAGAAACTAGTTAAGGACATTACTGAAAGCGTAAATAGATTTACTAAGCGAACATGAAGAATTGCAAATGAGTAACAACGTCAAAAGGTCCTACAGAGAGTTATGCTCGAAACAACGGAACCGTCACGGTTAAGCTCACCAGTTTGTCCTCGAACTAGGGGTAAAAGACAAGTGAGACGAGACAGGTTAGCAGTATATCGGCAGATTATTTAGTTACAGGAAGAACTGGAAATGCTTAAGAAGAAATGTAACAACTATAAGAAGTGGTATCAAAGAGCAATGCAGATAAAGTTAGAAGACCGTAAATATTTAATTTTATCAAACGCTATTAGAGAAGCCTATAACAAGCTAAAGAATTGTAAAGAAAAAGTAGTTATTAGAAAAATATTTAGTGAGAAGAGTATTAGCAGTTCAAGAATGAAGAAAGTTATTGTACGTGAAAGTTTAGGCACTGCTTAGTTGAAACAAAAACAAACTATACTATGGAAATATATTCTTGTTAAGAAAATTAAAACCTTTTTCAATCGTGACGATGTTTCTATGGCAACTGCTTGCAGACGAGAAACAGTTACCTATAAAAAGAATAACAAGCAATAGCGTTACTTACTTGATACATCGAAAGCCCTATTTAAAAGCTTCATAAAAGAAAATCCTGACGTAAAATGCTCATACTCGTATTTTGTTAAACATAGGCCATTTTATATAAAACAACCGACTCTTGACAGAAGGAAGACATGTGAATGTAAAGGTCACACGAACACCTAATATATGATTAACGTTCCATATAAAAACAAAATGAGTTCTAAATGCAGTTTTTGTACAATTAAAGAGCATACGGTTTGTTCTACAGACAGCCACTCCTACATGATTAACAATTGTGAGACGTGCGAAACAAAACGCATTCCTTATAAAATAACGAGCAACCTTACAGTAATAATTAAATGGTCACAATGGACAAGGAAGTTTGAGGTAATAGAAACAGCAGGAAAGAAACGGAAAATAACGAAAAATGTCAAGTAAATAGTTGAAAGTAGCGTTACAGAGTTTATAGACTTATTTGAAGGAATTTTAAAGGCAATGAAGAAACATATACGATATAAAAATTCAATACAAATCTTATTGAGCTGCAATAGATAATTTGAATAGCGACGAAATCGTACTCCATGTCGACTTCAGTGAGAATTACGACTGTAATCACTTTGAAGAGATACAGTCTCACCACTTCGGTGGCTCCTGAAATCAAGTAACGTTGCATACAGGGGTAATGCGATGAAACTAGTTACTAAAGGCAAATCTACCGTTAAATCATTTTGCACAATATCTGGCAATAATAGCCATAGTCCAACTTCTATTTGGGCACATCTTCGCCAAATTCTTGCTACCCTAGAAGAGGATTATCCGCATATAAAGACAACCCATTTCTGTTCCGACGCACCTGCCACCCAATATCGACAAAAGCAGAACTTCTTTCTCGTATGTTCAAGAATATTCACATAGTACAGGTTAGAAAAAGCAACGTAGAATTTCTTTGAGGCCGGCCATGGCAAAGGTACTGCTGATGGCATAGGCGGTTTTGTCAAACGTGCTGCTGATAAAAAAGTTGCTACTGGATTAGATATTTCTAATACAGGAATCTTTTTCCAAACACTGACCGAGTCCAGTAAAATCAAACGGTCCTACATCACTGACAACGACATTGAAAAGATCGCGAAGAATATACCGAAAACTATTCTTATTTTGCAGAGTACGATGCAAGTTCACAAAGTGTTTACAAACACTCCAGGAAAAGTGCACTACAGGGATCTTAGTAGCTTCTTTCAGGGAGGATTTTGTGGTTGTTGAGATCTAAAGATTTATCATCCAGTTCCTCAGAACCGATCTCGCATAGAGAATAACTCTGACGAGGTTAATGACGTGGTCTTAGCAGATATATCTAATATAGGGAAAAATCTCAGCAAGAGGTATTATGCCATGGTATATACATCAGTTCCGATTCTGAGAATGACGAAAATATAAAAAACTGTACTGACGAGAGAAAAAAACTTTTGCTTCCAATCTGCACAATAAAGAATTTACTGAAAAGAAAAATATTCATCTTACAAAAATATCCGACGATGTGTACACCATTGTTAAAGTTTGTAGTGACACAAACAAAGTTTATAACTATTTGGGCATTACTAAAAGTGAGGTCGATGAAGAAGGGGATGTTAAAGTTATTCTCTTTAGTTCAATCCATGACAGCGGAAAAATATTTAAATTAAATGAAAAGGATATTTCATATGAATCGCATGAAAATGTCCTGGAAATTGTTCCTAAACCAACAATTACACTAATGCGTAAAAGAGCTTTTTACAAATTTGTAGTCCTTTAAACGTGTTTGAAAAGTAGAAAAAATATTTATAAGAAGTAAATACAAAGTTTAGTTTTCGTTTCAATAACTTTAAGAAGAGATTCTTATATTTCGTATATTGATTGTCTCAATTTTTATAACTTTTTGCCTTTATGATCATAAGACTGATTAAAATTTAAGTATTTGTTCTAAATCTTAAGATAAATGAATACTTATATGATTAAAGTCGATACTGCGTTACCAATATGACCACTGCGATACTTTGTTGTCCCTAATCCTCAGACAATATTATCAACTATAGATTGGTTCAGTAAATTAAAATCGTAGTTTCAATTATACCAAACCATTCATTTATATTACATTAGGCTACCCTTACCCAGCACTTTTAAATCGATAAAAGTAACGCAGTAAGTTTTAGTAATTAAAATATTTTGTCAGACTGAGGATTCTTGCGATATATTGTACTATGATGATTTCTATGTTTTTGAAGTTTATGACCGCTAAATTACTTAATTATAACAAGATCGTATTAATAAAAAAGACGGTTTTTGCTAAAGTAACGCAGTTATTTCATTTTACTAGTTACTTACATAGGGTTCAATAAATACTAACTTAAATAAAAGTATTGCAATAAAAATACAAAACATGTACAATAGAAACTACGTAATGATATGATATGATTCAAAGTCGTCGAAAATTACTTTGATAGTTTTCAAACTTTTTTTACAAGCGTAACATAAATTATACCATAAAAAGTAGAATGGCCCAGTTGCAGTTTTCAAGAACAGGTTTTTTTATTTCATTTTTAATAAAATAGTAAAAGGTAGATACTTTTACACTTTTAGAGTCTCTAAATGTGTCATTTTTTGCTATTATTTCGTGAATTGTTTCTGGAGCATCGCAAACAAGATCCCAAAAATAGTCGGAAAACATCGAAGCATTCCAATTTCCCTGGTACCTTCTCTCCATTGTAGATATACCCCGATGGAAGCGCTCGCTGTGCTCATCATTTGCAGCTCCGCAGTTTCCAAGAAAAAGGTCCAGTTGTGAGTGTAAGGAATGAATCTTTAGAGACATGTTGCAACCCATTTTTTGATACGATGACAGCATATTTTCTATAAGAGTAACGTAATTGTCAGCTTTTTTATTTTCCAAGAAATTAGTAACCACGAGCCGAAAGTCATTCCCAGCATTTTGTTTCAATATCTGTTAGAGAGCTGTCAAAATATTCGTCTTTCAGGATATTTTGAATATGGTGCAACAAAAATACCTTCTTTAATTTTTACTTCACTTAGCCTTGGGAATTAAAAAAAAATCGCTATGCGGTTTCAAAATAGTGGAAATAAGCATCTCTTGACAACTAGAATTCACCATTTCCTTTTCTGAAACTTGTTCGAGGCCACCCTGTATTAGGACACATGATATCACGTATCTCTAAAACTTGAAGTAATATTAAAAAGATAAGTTTATTTTCAGTTTTAGCACACCAAAAATAGTAAGATTTAGGCGATTTTACTTTAGATACATTTTGTGTTATCAACAGTAAGTAAATCACGATTTGTAATTCGACCTTTCTTTGATTTGCGATGTAGGGAATTACATCAGTATTTTTCTTCAGCCTTAGTAATGGATTCTTTGATAATTTCAGCGGTGCACAAAATGTTATCGCATGCAACGATTTTTAAAAAAGGTATTAATGGAATTTAATTATCTGACAGATGTGTCTTTTTTAATAGATAGTGTAACGTGTTCTATTTGCTAGAACCATTTCAAAACATCTCTGTACGTTAAACGCTACTGTAGATTTACTGAATTGGTTGATTGCGTTGAATACAATTCCGTTTTAGGAACCTGCAGTACTGCTGAGCAAGTCTGATGACATAATGATGCTGAGGTGTCAACTATTTTAAACCATTTGAAGGTATTCCAGTAAAAAAATAATATTTTAAAGCTATATACTGAAGTTCATATATAATAATGTCTCTTGAATGGGACAGTATTGGAGATTGTTCTATTAGTGTGACTGAAATGTATGATGAAAGGTTATCAGTGATTTCAATAATAAGAGGTGACTGGTAATGTAATAATAATTATTCATAGGATATAATCTAACTGCAAAATATTATTAAAATTAATACACCAAGAAAAATTAATTAGAAATTCTTGAAGTATTTATAAATTAAGGCAGAATGCAAAGCTTTAGCAAGTATTATAAGATTAATAAATCATGAGTGCCAGACTTGAAAGAATATACGGACTCAATCAAGCATTTTACTAAAGGATCTTCCCTTTAGGGAACCCATTTTCTTTGATACTAAAGAAAGTATAATTAGCAATTTATTAAAAATCGGTTTGAATATCTTGATTTGCATAATTGGTAGTAATGCATAAAAAATTAAGTTTATATGCAATTTCGATCTATGAATTAAAAAATAATTTTGAAATATTTTTATTTCATTTGTTCCCTTAAGGTAATTGGAGGGGAAATTGAATACTCTTGTAATAAGGTTTCATTCAGAAATATTCCGTTTAATTTTATGTACATGTTAAAATAGGATTAGAAGCGTACCAGAAATTCTGGACGATTTACAGTGCGCCAACATATTATATTTCAAAGTCAACTAATACTAGGGAATCAATTTACACCAACGAAACGATCAATATCGAAATTGTAGGTATACTTTTTGCACATAGTATTTGACGCGAATGTTTATGATACTTAAAAATTGCGTATAAACGGATACAAACTGACAGTTAATACCCTACCTTGTATAATAATCAATTGATTAGCGAAAAGTAGAATAAAATTAAAAACTACCCTACCAGAGAGTTTAACTATAGTCTGTAGACACACGTAGCCTATTGCACTTAAATTAGTTATGCAAAAGCTACATCAAAGCTATATCCACGAGCTTACATAAAATAAATTTGAAAACATTAATATATGAGATAAAATGGAAACTGTGTTAGGATAATTTATGAATAGACAGGTAAAATTTATTACTCAACAGTGATTCGTTTTATTCTGTCTTTACAAGGCCGACTGAAAATACCATTGTAGGGCGATGGTGTGCATAAATCGCTTTGTTCTATGATTATACTTCGGGGATTAAGTCTGCCTCGATGAACTGGGTTACGGGGTGAGCAGCGTAATTATAGCCCTCCATCTACTAAAATCGTAACTCCAGAAATTTACTGTTTTACTATTGTTTAGTAAGGCCCTCGGCAGCATACGCGGACTGTTAAGCAACCCTAAATATATAGCGGTGTCTTTCCGCCAATTGTTTCGAGACCAACAGACCGAATAGCTAAAGCATAGATTGAGGCTTCTCACAAACTGATTGTTTTACTAAATAGATACAGTTAAATTTCCTATTATACTTAGGATTACTAATTGAGTTATTACACACTATTGAGTCCTAAACGTCAAGATAGTAAATGAATAGATCCTGATTCTAGTATTTCAAGGTCGCATATTTCTCCCTAATTCATTGTTAAGATGTACTGCTATATTTTCGTTTGCGATGTTCTATCAGGCTTAAATATAATTTTGCAATTTAGTTTTCTTAGTTTCATTGCACACTTCTTGTTATACAGCAGTAATCAGAAGAATTTTTTCAAGTAAATAAGCTAAGTAATACGGTTATTGTTTCATTGACTTTTTATGATATAACGACTGAAAGTATAGAAATCTTTGAAAACGAGCCTACGTTAGTCCAAAGATATATAGTTTTACTAGATTGCAAAAATTATACAACTATATTCTTAATTTTCGTGTAATACTACTTGTTCTGCCCTCTGCAATATTCAAGTTAGTTCTTCGAGCAGGTCGGTTTTAGAAAAGCCGTATCGCGGCTTCATTGAGATTAGGTTAAAGAAAATCTTACTTAGGAATCCTGAACATTTAAAAAAATATGCTTATGTTTTGCAACAGTAGTCGTGCCTTTGTTTTTCAAAAAAGGAATTTATGATCTAGTTAGCCATCGTGAAAGGAATATCATTTAATTGTTACCTTTTGAAACCACCTTAGAAAATATAAGCAGGTGGTAAACAAAACAACTTATTTTTTACAATCTTCGTCAGCTTATTCTATTTTTCACGCATTTTAATGTTAAGCGGTGTAACCTAAATCATTACTAAACTTGATAATTATACTTGAAAATCATTTACACGTTCACCGACCATTCTGTAATACCTCACTGGTACTGCAATTCTGACAAAGTTAATCTGAAATTATACATACAAAACTGCCAGGAAAATTAAATCAAGGAAATGATATACAGAAACTGCTTGTTATGTAAACGTACTGCAGCGAACTTTCTCATGCAACAACTTTTTAATTGAAATAATCATCGCAAGTTTGTAATAATTGTAATGCAATTGTTACGAAGTAAAGTTATTATAATAGGTTATCTTTTAATAATATCTAATACTACATACCGCCTTACTCTGTAAACGCTTAGGGCAGTATCTATAAATTTATCAATCAGAAAAGTAGTTTATCCAAAGAATTTATCGGAAAATTTTCTAACTTCTAATTAAGTAAATACTTGTATGCATGCTGTGCAATAATGTGTGCTGTATATATTGAGAAAGGTTAAATATTTGATTTATGAGTTTTAGTGAACTGCGATTACACGCTTTTAGTAATAAATAGGCGTTTTCGTCAACAAATAAATAAAATGGAAACATTTGAAGGTTTTGTGCTCAACATCTTTAAGGTCAACTCTTTCAAAATGCTTCCTCGCAGTAAAGTAGTTATCGCTAGCATTATTTTAAAATACAAATAATTGATACTAGAATAAAAATAAACGTAAATGAATCAAATAGCTGTTGAAAATAAAGTTATATTTTGAACCATAAGAAAGTGTTCATTTATTTCAAAGAAAATGCAGTATCAATCAATATTCAATACTTGTAAGACGGTAAACTGGTTATACGAATTATACACCCTTTTCCTGGTTATTTTTATTTATAACACGGAAAAATCAATATTCATATGAACTACTACATTACAAAGGTTTGTAATAAGTTGTTACTTTTTATTTGTAAAATTTGTGTAATGAAATATCTTCTTTCTGTGTTATTAAATGTTTCCATCCATCTACTGTGGTAGATGGTTTCAGTTAATAAACATAAAATTACAAATTAAGATGTCAATTTATTTAGCTTGGACCCAAAATAGATGATCAAATATTACACAAACTATTTTACTTTTTTTTCATGCATTCTAAGGTTTGAGAGTTTAAAATAGTTTTTTGTTTCACTACGCTTGATGTATGCCAAATTATAAAAAATATTTTTAAAGAAATTGTGGATGCAGTTTGGTTAAATAAAACGGCTCTTACGGAATATAGCACAAAACTCAACGGATTAAAATTATTTGCTGTTTCAGATATGAAGTTTTCTTTTCTAATTTACTAATTTATCTGTTATCTTTATGATTTTATGTTAGTTTTTCCTACCTTGTCTTTGAATAATTCCTTTTATTTTGCTGCAAAGAGAATTTGACCAATCCTAAATTATTAAGAATTTGGCTGCCAGCTAATAAACGCAAAAGGCTTGATCGATATAATACCATGCTTTGGGATCTTCTATAATAGCTAGTGAGCCTGTTTCACCTTTGTTTCCCTCTCATATTTTCTTTCTAACTTGGCGTGTAGCCGAAGTACTAGTATATTCTCCACTCTCTGCCTTCACGTGGCGCACAGCGTCTGCAGTAAGGAGCTGTAGCAAAAATATATCGCAGACTGTGCTTCAAAAATAGCGTAGGTTGCTTAGCTAAGCCAACATATGATTTGCACAGTTTTGTAGACATTTTAGAATGTTGCAGGGCGCCATTTACGGAAGATAGCACTCAAGATCGACTAGTTTCTTTAGCGATTATCAGAATAATTGTCCATCTGAGCCGGGTAAGAGTTTGTATAGGTCAAAGAACTGATTCCTAACGCCTTATCGTACATTGCACTTCCGAAAGAAGTTGAGACTAAACAGGTTGTAGTAAAGTTCAGAACGCTAATGCATTCTATTTCGAATGAACTTTCACGTTAGATGTGTGTATTATAGAGGGATCTGTGGAAATAATAAGTTATATGGGAAGTTTTGGGATATTTTCAACTTTGGGTGTACCAATTTACCGGTTAAATTTATCGCTATTTCCAAAATTGAATACCAGAATGAGATTTAAATTAATGCACGTGGTGTGGAAACCGTATTTTAAAATACGAAACTGTTGGACCTCTGTCCATTTCATAAAATTAAAGAAGATCTTATACGAATTTATTATTGATTCATGACCTGGACGGCAGGAGTCATTACTAATCGATTAAATATTTTTCTAAATTACTGCCTCCTCTATCTAAAGACTAAGAAACAGTTTTTTACTTTTGCAATGGTTCTTTACCATATTTTTGTACTATAGAACAATTATAGTAACATATAGGTTATATACAAAGTTTCCACGATCCCATAACTCACAAATTGGGTAAGAGTGTGCCTAAAAATGTACTTAAATTTTAAAATTATCACAAACAATTGAAAGTACCTTTTGTAGGTAAAGCTGATTTCGAAAGAGCTTTGAAATCAACTGCAACCATTGAACCAAATACATTTAAAAAATAGATAATAAAACCTGTGTACTCGCACCCCATTGTTTTGCATAATACAAAAAATGCTCTTTTGATGATCTAAATTGGACGTTTACTGTAGTCCTGACGTTGCTGACGAATATATGCGGAAATTACAACGGAATGTAGTAAACATTGATTAAATATATCTAAAGCGCCTTATAGCTATGACTCAAGTAACTCTGGAGTAGACCAGAATGTGCATTTACTTGTGTTATTCGCGATTAACGTCAAAGTTAAACATAATTATCACCTTACAGATGTGTACTGTGGAACAGTTAATCATATATGTAATATAAATTTTAAAGTGATGTCATTTGTACCCACATGTTTCGATAATTTAGCGTGATACGATTCACATATTCTTGTTAAACAGTTAGCTATAAATAGCGAAGATATTGATGTAATCGCACATAATAAGGAAAAATATGTACTATTTGAAAAGGGTATATAAGTGGATGAGGCCGTAAACCTAAGTGTAAACTACAAAAGGTCACTTTTACGTTTCTTGGCTAATTCTTATTCTATAAACTCCTCTTTAGACAAGCTTGATAAAAATTTTTAGAAATTAGTTTACAATTTGGCAAGATAAAAAGGTGTATTTCCGTATTCTCGTACAGATAACTTTGAAAAATTACAAGAAAATAAACACTACCACCGTGTGTGGCATTTAAGGATAAATTAAGAGTTTTTAGAATTTCACAATGCCACTATCAGCAAGCGACGGACGCGTGGGAACTATTTAACAGTAAAACTTTGAGCGATTATTTGATATTTACTTAAAAACCAATGTGTTATTTTTGGCTGATATTTTTGAAAATCTTAGGACAGTGTACTTGTCTAACTAGGTCCAGTACAGTATTTTACCGCATCTGCCTTAAGTTCTTATGTGATGTTTCAAAGTACTTTTGTGGAATTAGCACTCTTAAGGAACATAGACATCTTTAGTTCCTTTGAAAATGGTATTTATGGTGCAAGTATGTGTGTAGGGATGAAATTAACTACTAATACTAAATTTATTCCAAATTACCATCCCTTCAAGCTAAATTCTTTTATAATGTATTTACGCACAATCTATTTGTGTTGTCAAAGTATGCGTAAATATCTTTCCCAACGTGATTTTAAGTGGCTCACTACACATGAAATTCAGAATTTAACGTTTTTAAAATTGCCGATGAATCTGATTTTGGTTCCGTTTTAGACGTTTATTTCGAAAACTGGCAACATTTACATGACGCACATTACGATCTACTGTTTTATTCAGATACATAGTTTCACCAAAGTAATTTTAAGTTTATGTAAATTGAAAAGTATCTTATACGTTATAACAGTTTAAAACAGTGTTTAAAGAAGGGCCAAACCTTTGATAAAAATTTATCAAATAATTTTATTACGACAATCCATCGGATTTCGATCACATGTTGATTTGAATACTAAGTTAAGGATTGCGGCAACCAAGATATACGATATAGCGTTCTAATAATGTATTTGGTAAAGTTGTGATAAATGCGGACAGCAAATTACATATTAAATCAATTAATCCTCGAAAAACCATTGGAAAAATAGCTAATGCTGAAACTACACATCTAAACTAAATTTAAAGAATATATGAATATTTTTGGAAAGCTTAGTGTCCATAGATATTAACTAAGTTTAAATTAAGCACGAGAAACTTGTGTGCGTTGGATTTCCTACTTTGAATTTGTCAACAACTGTAATCTATGGGTTATTGCATTATGTGGGAGTACTGATTCTTCGATACTGATAGTTAATCATTGAAATATATGTTGATAATTTCTATTATGAAACAAAACAGCATTTAGGTGAATAAATTAGAATAAAAGAAACAGTCTAACAAAATTTTTGAATTTATTTCGATATTGAATACATAAAATGACTGTTTTCGTTATAAATTAATGAGTTAAGAACATCTGATTTTTCCGAAATTTAATGTTCCGGTTACTTATGTTAATTAGTAATTATAGTTTTTAATTTTAAATTATGTTGTAAACATTAGCATTAAATTATTTAAAATAATTTTTGTTGATACATAATTAAAATATATATTTTGGTTAAAAAGCAGCCAGGTAATAAAATAAGGACAAAACAAGTTAAAGGAGTGTATTGCAGTACAAAAGTAAACGTATCATTAAATACATTTTACAAACATTATACATTTACAATTGTACCATAATACATTCTTTCTGCTTAGTTCATCCTCATTTGATTCCCTGAATTCCTTTAAAACTTAATATACACCTTAATTATGTATCAATAAGATTGTTTTCTAAATGAGTTAATGATAATACTTACAGGGTCGCTTGAAATTTAAAAAAAATAATTAATCAGCAAACATTTCTAATTGAAACGTTACGTTCTATAAAAATGAGCCTGAAAGCGCTTTTAACCCTTTAATTTATAATGCAAATAATCGGTTTATATATTCAACGTCGAAGTAAATGCAAAAGTTTTGTTGCAAGAATTTTTTTATTGTAATTATTTAAACAATTACCCAACTATTAAGCTTTACCCGTAACATAAAATTTAGGCGAACTGCATTCACCCTATTTTTAAACGGAGGGCATACATGGTATTGAAAGTAATGAATCTCTTTTTCGAAAAAGGAAGGATGAATATATAGGTGTTCCATTAACGTGTTTCTATGGTACAGGTACCAAGGCTTATTGTTTATAAATGAAGAACTAATTGCATAAGAATGATAAAGAAAATACTATAGCAATGAATTGAATTTATCAGATTATGTGGATTAATTGAAAATGATAATGTACTCTTTTGGCGAATATATTTCTCGAATCGCATGTGCACTATACGCGTACAGTAATACGAGATAAAATAGCCCCATGAACCAAAGACAGAGGGCGATGTATTAGACCACACCACAAAAACTGTTGCTTGAGGTAATAAGGACATGCAGCAAGAGGATTTTATACGAAGTGGTAATTTAGGTGGAAATATTGCAAATCATGACCTAATCAACGTTTCAAGATTGTGTCAAACAATACCGATATCTACTTCTTGTACACAGATCCACATGCACCTACTCCATCTTTCTTATAAGTGAATTTATATTTATTCTGCTATGTAGTATATAGTAAATGTTATATGAGGGCAATCCAGAAACTAACAGACATTTTGAAATAAACAATTTTGGGGCGGAGCTAGCGCCGCCATTTTGTTGTCAATTTATTCCTACGCTCAGTACGCATCAAGTTGCGGTGGCGGTCTTTGTCTCTCGTACTTTTCTTACTACAACGTTTTAAAATGTGCGCTGCAATAAAAAATCCCGCCACTTGTGAAGTGCGTTCAGTGATTAGGTTTT
>JAHWXV010938391.1:0-34755 GCA_024586415.1 Phrixothrix hirtus | reverse complement strand
TTGTTAATACAATTGTTCACTATTACTTTATGCAATTTGCGGCAAATTCCCTATTATTATGAAGCGGCTCCTACAACATAAAATGAACACACTGTAGATATAACAATATGAGTGATCGCCTCCGGTTTAGTTAAAATCAATGTTTCTGGACGGGATTCAAAGAGCGATACGTTAAGAAAAAGGTTGTGACTTTTCTACCAGCACTTACCGCTAAGCTAAGCTTACCGTAAGCCTGGAACTGGCCTAGACTTTTAGAGATTGAAAGTTGTAAGATTTTAAATTTCTATAAAACCTATTCTAGTCACTATTTGGCATAGTCTAACGGATTGGTTTATTTAATTTTGTATGAATTAGAATTCCTAACTTGTACCCGTTCATTGTGGATAAAAAATTAGCACTCTGCCACTGGCGTTGACATTTAACTTGGTTTTCAGATAGCCAAGCTTAATGTTCGGCAGTTGTAACTTTGCTTTATACACTTATGTATGGTTCTCTTATGAACGTTGTGTTGTGTACTTTGTACCTGGCCAAAAGGGGTATATCTCGCCCTTTCTGAGCATTTTAAAGCACCCTGTTGGGTATATAAATATTAATTTAGTTTGTACTGGTATAAGTTACCATATTTGTTAATTTACTAGTTAATAAAACTAACTCTTGTTACTCTGGTCCAGTTTTTCATATATCGTTTGAACAGAGGCTTTCCTAGCTGAACTCCTGTGATTTGTTTTCAGATTTCTTGCAACTTCGTTTGTACAGGCACAATTTGGCGTTTGTGTGTGCCATGGTGGATCTTCAATCAAACACCTGGCGGCCAACAAGATCTTGAATTCTACTAGCCGACAGGACCGCTAGCGTACCTACGGTAAGGATGGATACGACAAAAGATGATTGCGCAGATTTTTTTTTATCGTCAGACGTAAGTCAATAACCACCTCTCTATCTTCGGCGCCATAGCTGCCGGATAACTTTCCCTTAACCACTGTGCAAGAAAAGTGCATCTCAGCAGATGACGTTGAGCCATTCCTATAAGGAAATCTCAGAGAAACTTAGAACAAAAGGTCAATACTTTACTGGAATTCAAGAATGGTGCTCGAATAATAAGCTAAATATGTCACCGGAAAATACCATAATACCTAGGGAATACAAAAATCTCAATGACAATTATTTTGGTTACGTAGACGGCATAATCGAAGAAAAGCAGAACTTCAAGGAACACTTAAAGAGATTGACCAATACCGTACATAAAATTGACAGGATTGCCCAAAAGGATTGTAAAATGCCGCTAAATTGCGCTAAATTGTACTTAAACATTGTGTAAATGGCAACTATTACTTGCATTGCCAGGACGTGAGAAAGTAAGTACAACTTAGTTAAAGGGAAACATACATTTCTAAGTACTAAGAGGGGCAATTCTCAGGTTCACAGGGGCCTTCATAACTACGTCAATCGCTACCCTACTGGTGATACGGGAATCATTCCCGTACATTTACCAGAGAGGAAAGGCGCAGCAATGTACTGACTTAAAAAAGTAACTATAACAAAATAAGGAAGTTGTTGGGAAGCGACACAACAACTAGATTTTAAACAACAAACAACATAGTAGAGCGATGGCAGAGAGAATGGGAACGTTCTCTATAATAGCAGACATCCGATTTAGTGAGTGTAGCAAATGGTTTTGCCCTTCCAGAGCATGGCGCTTTCTTGATGGATCTACACAAAATAAATAGGAGGGAGTTCCTTTTTCTGCATCTGCGGAGAAATTGTAACTCCCAACTACGTAATTATGGATTGAAACATTACAGTGGACAACTACAACATCACAGAGCGGCCCTACTAAATAAAACAACAATACAGTCAAAAAATGACGGACACGACGTTATAATACTAAATATGTTAACAAGAAAGGTTCCTTTACCCAAAGTAACAAAGTAATAATCAATTTCGCGTAACTTTAGACAATTAAGCAAGATATAAATGATAAATTTGAACTCACGCTATTCTAATATTTGGGATCTACATACATTTTAGAAATGCTAACGACCTGTTATGCTTTATAATTCATGGACATGCTCAAACAATGACATAATTTAATAAATACAAAATGACTGACTAATTAAAAACCGAAATAATTCCCAAAGACCTAAAACA
Organism: Phrixothrix hirtus; assembly: GCA_024586415.1. NCBI lineage: Eukaryota > Metazoa > Arthropoda > Insecta > Coleoptera > Phengodidae > Phrixothrix > Phrixothrix hirtus. Next base: position 32,607 of record JAHWXV010938391.1, on the reverse strand, counting down.
AGTCACACAAATTGGATTAAGACCTGCAAACTAATAATTTCAACACTGACATGTATAAGCACATAATAACATCACAGAACCAATTTCAAAAGATTTGACATGTATGCTAACTCAAAAATTACAGTCAACAAATTCCAGTATTTCACCACTGACATTGTAATGTCCGTTTCTAAGTTTACAACCATTTAAATTCCCCTTCCTACTTATATACTTTATACCTTTTTAAATTGAATTTTCGCATATTATTTATATTTAACCTCAGATTTCATTATTTCAATTTTCGCATTTTCTGTTTTAATAGTATCCAATTTAATTCAATACTATTGAACATTTTCTGATTTACAAAATCCATTATTCATCCTTAAATAATGTTTATTCATAATTTTTAACCTACTTATCCGAAGGTTAAATTTGACAATTTCTTTAACGTATCTTTTGTGCAAACCATGCTTAAAATAGCTGAATTTTTGTAATTTAATTGTTTAGTATTAAATTACCATATTTAGTTGTTGATTTCCAAATAGCCACTGCAATACTATTGCAGGTAAGCTTAATGTTTAATGTATTTCCTAATCATTTCAAGTTTTGATGTTCTGTAAATTCAAACGAGAAATTATTTTAGTGATTTTTTTCTGAGAGATTTAATTAGCCTCATTTCATCTACAATATCAATTATCGTTTGAATTGCCTAAATTGCTTTAATTTATATCGAGACTGGATCATATGTAACAGAAGTTAGAATTCTATATCAACGTAACATATTGGCTTTAAGTAATTGCCATTCGATTTATACGGAATACGCATGGGTGGTGGCCTATCTTCTAGAAAATCTTACTAAGAATATTGCATTAATACATATTATCACATGGAAGTCATATAAGATAACTGTTACTTCTGGTTTACAGCTGTAAACAATTATATCTAAAATAGTAGGCTGTAAGGTAATTTATAATTATTAACTTCAGTAGATACTGTCACATGGCACTATGCCATACGAAGAAAACTAGGAGGCTTACTTAAATGTCTTGATAAATGTTCATTGCGTATTTACGCGTTTTATTGAATTTTTCTTACACTGATTTACCCATTTAAATTTGTATACTTGTAGTATATTTATTTGTTAAATCCATGACATTTAATCTATATTTATCGGTTTAATTAATGTGCTATGAATACCTACCACTTTATCTATTTGTTGTGGATAAAGTTAGTAATAAAATGATTGGATTTTGGCCCATGAAGCATATAATGGATTAAATAATAAATGTAAAATAAAGAATAATAAAATTCACGCAGTTTAATTTATAAAACATCTATTAATTGTAATTCTTTCAACTAGTTTCGCCTACAATAATGAGGTATTTTCAATAAAGTTGCGAAAATTTGCTAATAACACAATAAAGTGTAAAACATAAAATTTATACAATAGAAAATACGTAACAATAGTTTTGTTTATATAATAATGAAAAATTGTAATTAAAATCAGTTTTAGAATAATAAAGTTTTCAAATAGGTGCTCAAATAGCATAAAATAACATAAAGTATTATTTCACCACCTATTTTAACGCTTTATTGTTCTAAGACTGATTTTAATTATAGTTTTTTCATTATTACATAAACAGGACTATTGTTATGTATTTTATAATGGATACATTTTATATTTTACATTACATTATTAGCGAATTTTCCCCATTATCTTGAAAATGCCTGAATATTGTATACAAAACTAGTCAAAAGAATTACAATTATTAAATGCTTTATAGATTAGATTATCTGAATTTTATTATTCTTTATTCTTCAAAGTTAATAATGTTACTAATTCGTTTCTGAATACCGAAAGAATAACTATGTGGCGCCTGGCAATTGCTTTCCTTTGAGAGTACCCAATATTAAATACAAAATGAAGCCCACTTCTCCTTCCTGACATTTATTTGAACTAGCTGAAGCACTATCTTCCTTTATTATATGTAACGTGTTGGTACAGTTTTAGGATCGGTACTTTACAAAATAAATCAACACATTATTAAAACATAGAAACATAATTACGAATAAACTAGGACCAAATATTTTAAAATAAAATAATTTAATTAATAACAAGTACCGCCAAACAAACAAATTAACAAACCCAATACACAATTAAAATTAATTAAGGTGTTCAAACCAAAACAACGCCTAAGAAGAACAAGAAAATATCTTAGAACTTTCCAAAATCATCTGTGCAGGACGCGTTGGTAATTTTTAAACTCTTTAGAAACCATAAACAGTAACTAGTGATAAGCGATATCGCAGTGCCGAGTAACCAGAAACGTACCAGCACCTATGATACCGAGGCATTACTACAGCAGAGCTTAGTCAATACTGTAGTTTTAACTAAGTAAATAAAGTAACATTCGTGAACTATTATTCAACCCTAAGATAGAAACACTAAAGACAAGAGACAAATTGTAGGAAAATAGCATAAGATAAACGAATAAACTCTTTAATAGGTTAAAAAATATGGAAAAAGTATATTTTCAATAATTATTTTAGAATTATAATTCTTTCCCGTATTGCAGAGGTCTCCCCTGGGGATTCGGGAGGGAAACAAAAGTAAATTAATATCTAGTGTATAGGAAAAGTAGCTTGACTTTAATTATAAGACGTCTAGCTATTACAAACAAAGAATTTAAAATCAAAGAACAGAATTGTTCCTGCAATGTCCAGAGGAACAATAAGACTTTGAAGATTCAAGCGCCTGTGTAGTTTATAAGATCTGATGTCCAGGCAAGTAGAATACGAAGAAGAAGAGATAATAACTTTGCTGTGAACGAACAGCTAATACTCTACTGCTGTCGTTGTTCTTTCAAACAATGTATGACTTCAGTATTCGTCAAATATGGAATGAACGTATGGCGGTTAGGTGAGTCTAAAGCGTTTTGTACATTGCTACCTATCTAAGAACACTGGGTTTAGCACAAGCATAAAATCACTAGTAATGATTATTTTACTATTTTAGACCTTGTACTTTCCCTGCTTTCTAAAGAGCTTGCATTAATTGGATCAATAATAAACATTAAGAAATTGCTTTCGTCACAATTTTTATCAAGTTAAGAATGCAATGTACATTCCTCATGGACTTTCATACGTAACAAAATTGTTCTAAACTAGGTATCACCATAAGTCAACTGACGCAGAATGAGATGGTCAGCTAGATATAAATTTATATTGTAATTTTGCAAGTTATCTCGGTCGGAGTATGCACACCGTGAACTTATTCGAGCATATGACGACTTTCAGCGGCACTTTACTTTGAATTAAACAGAAAAAGTAAAACCTCCCATAAATGCTGTTTTTAAGTTCACAACTCAACATGTTTTATGGAATAAAGAAGTGTGTTGATATTAGTTTGACAAATTATAACGTAGTACGGTGACAGGTTAAGATTTAGCGGCTATCGGTACATCAGTAGTTGTTAAATACATATATATGATTAGCGCCATCTCTCAAAAAATCTACATTATTAATTTTTATATTAAATATACATGATATTCAGCAATTACTTACTATTTCTAGCCAAAATGCGTAAATAAGACACCATCTTTATGTTATGTGCTAAAAATTATATAATTAATTTTTATGTACTTTATAAATTTTAGAAAAGCTAGAGCGCTTTCTTAATCTAATATTTATCGAGCATTAAATAATCCGGCTTTATTTTTGAACATAAATGAACAAAAATATTGCCTACTTTAATTCCTATGGGAATATGCTATTAAAAGGTTTTAAAAAAATTAGAAATGTATTTCTAACTTAATCCATATTCTTAAGTGTACGTACGTTTGCAAATATTTAAATGCCGCTTTCTTCTGTATTTTAACTTTACATATAGTTGTACTTAAAATAAATTATATTCATCTTACTTAATTTAGGCGAATGTTGTTTTAATTGCGTTGGATACTTTTAAGCAAAACATTTTAAAGCCTGATAGCATAAGCTTAAGCTGCTCTAATAGCGTTGCTTAAAAATAGGCCCTACTTTACATATACTCAGACCTTAGTCTATTACAAATAGGTACATTCACTTCTTTTATTAAGTATCAGAAAACTTACTAGAAAAAAGAAAAAGATCAATATTGTTGTAGATTTAAGAATCTTTATTAAAATTCATTTTCATATTTCTTAGCAATAAAAATATTATTAACAAACTGTAAACACTTTGAAATATAGAAGACTGTATATACAAAATTAATTATGGCTTTTTTAATACTTCAAATATTTGTATTCTCAATTTACGATATATTCTGGAGTTCTAACAGTAAATTACGCAAGATATTTAAAAATTATCTACCATAGGAGTGGGTGATTTTGCGCTAAACAAATTTATTACAATATAAAACTTTACAGATTTATCAGCTGAAAATAAAAGTTTTCAGTATAATGTTGATTGCACGTCATTTTAAATATATCATTTGCCTTTAACAAAGAAAAATGAGGTAAATCTTTAACGGAAATGTATTTTAGTAAATATATACATAGAAAATAACACTTGTAGCATTTATGCAAATACACAAATTTTATGTTTCTTCTATATATTGCTCAACTTCATCACTTTTATTTATGGATATTCTATATCTGATAGTGCCCTCGAGTTCTTCAAACCACTATTGTTTAGCAAAAGGACATGGAATTCTACTCTTATCCCACAAATATTAAATATTTTGCATCTTGAGAAGAACTACTGAGAAAATTATAATAAGTACTAAATATATGCGGAAAAATCAAAAATTATTGATTTCATAGAAATCTTTTTGAAGTTTGAATGGAATAAGTAGGAAACATTTCATTGCCTTAGATAATTGTTACGTAGGATCTTTCAACAACACTTCGGTCGTTCGTGTTGCAATAGAAAACGAAACTTACCGCGGATTGGCTCAGTATAAATTAATCGGAGAGGGGCGCGGGCGGCTTTATTACGCTGGTTTTGGCTCTCGTCTACAATTCGCAGATGGTATCTGTAGGAAGGGAAAGTAATCATATACCTGTAAAGGCCACCAGTCGTATTTACCTCCCTACCTCGTACGTACACCTCTTACGACAAAATGTACGGCGGCTTCTGAGTCCTGGTGCTACCCTGACCTAAAGAAAAGCTAGGTTCTTGAAAAAGAAATGAAATACAACTGAAGTAAAACAAGACATTTGTTTATTACCGTGAGTGAGTCCGGCAATAAATACAAACAAAAAAGAATAACAAAGTTAACTAAAGCTACTTTTAAATTTTTATTCCTTTCGTAACACCAAAATAACAAACTAGGTTATTGACTTATGCCTTAACGGAATCTAGGCCACCCTATATTTCTAAGTGGTGAGAAATTTATGTTAACGTGAACGTTAACGTTACATAACTCTGAAATTAAATACTTTGTAGCTGTGTTTCCAAATTCAAACGGTTTATTTATAATACTTTTCCAATCGACTGTCAACAAGGTATCAGAAAGCTATTACACCAATAAGAAGCTCGTACATTTATCTTTATGTTTATAAATAATTTATTTGTAATAAGCCAACAATATATAATAGTCGTTACTTACGTTTGCGTGTTTCACATGTTGACCTTCATTCAACTAATGATTAATCCTAAATAAAATCAGAAGGCGGAGTCACTACTCACCATCTGTATGTGTACAGAGCGTTCCATTTTCGATGTGATTGCAGAGTACCTTGAAAACAGGAAGAGATAGGAGAAAAGTGATTATGCATTCCTGTACTAGTTTTTCGAGAAAACGTCATTGGTATAAAACATTTCTTAATAGATCGATCGAGATAGGGCGATTTATTAAATTAGTCATTTTATTATTTTAAAATGTATTGATATGGGGTAATATGATTTAATAAGAAATTTTACGTAGACTTCAGTAACGTATATCAATTTTTGTATTGTCAATATATTTAGAGATGTAACACAAACTTTCATTTCTTTAAATGAAACAGCCTATATACTTTTACATATTTGAATTCTACGTCAAATTACCTTTAAAATGATGTGTAACAGCCATTTAAAACTATTTTTGCAAGATTAAAACCAAATTTAATCAATTACGGTTCCTTCTGCATTCCTCGTAGTAAAAATATAATAAGAAAAATGAAGTATTAGATTTAGTTGAAGCCAATCCTAAAGTTTCATATAAAAATATTGCTCAAAGTTTAGGTGTTTCAAAAACTAGCGCTTACAGAATGCTTAAAAGAAATAAATATCATCCAGACAAAATTTCAATAATGCATTCACTTAATCCAGATGGCTACAATCTGTGAGTGGTAGTCGAAAAAAATTGAAAACTATCTAGATTTTGACTGGAAAATTATATGAGCTGATGAAGCGCATTTTACAAATGCATGAGTATTTAATCGTCAAAACAATCGGCGTTGAACAGATGAAAATGTTCATCTTACATTTCAACGTTTTAATGTTGCCTGCTTTATATTAGGCACTAAACTAAAATTTTTAATGTTTGAATAACATCTAACAGTAAACAGATATTTTGAAATTTTGCAAACTGTTCTACCTCAGCTGTTAGCGAACATTCCTAAGAAATTACGAAACATCTCTTAATGCAGGTTGACGCACCTGCACATAATGCGTATATAATACATTTGTCAGAAAATCAATTTAACGACAGAATTATTTCAGCAAACAGTCAGACCCCTTGGCTAGCTACGTCATCAGATTTAACAATTTTAGATTTCTTTGTGTGGAGATTTTTAAAACACCTTGTATACAAGAATCGTACTGCTGTCGCAGAAGGCTTTCAAAAAATTGGTTCTATGCATTTATTAAATTCAATTAGGGCTATTCGAAACGATGTAGAATGTGCATTAGGTAACTTCATTTTCTATGAATTATAATATTATTTGCTTTTTTGTTTGTTCTTTTTTGTTTGTCCTTTGTTCGTTCTCTTCACAATCTTGATAGTCCATTGCATGCTTCCTTCGTAAGCAATAAAAAATTACAATAAAACATAAATCACTGCTGGGTGTTTTCGTCTTACGTGTAATACATCATTTTAAAGGAAATTTAACATAGAATTCAAATATGTAAAAATGTATAGGGTGTTAAATTTAAAAAATACAAGCTTATGGTACATTGCAAAATAACAAGCATAAAATACTACTTCTGCTTTTTGTTTATCGTATTTCATTCGTAATATTAAGTGTTACATATCATTTTAAAGGGAACTTTACGCATAATTTAAATATGCAAAACTATATAGGGTGTTCCATTTAAAGAAATGTAAGTTTGTGTTATATTCCAAGTGTATTGACAATATAAATAATTGATCTATTTCAATGAATTTTACGTAAAATTTCCTATTAAACTCATTTTACCCTATGTCAATATATTTTAAAATAACAGAGCCCTGGCACACAATAGAAATTGACCGATCCAGAATTAAAAAAGGTTTCATACAAATGACGTTTTCTCGAAAAAGCAGGACCGTAATGCATTATCACCTTTTTTCTATCTTCCCATTTTCAAGCTACCCTTACATCGAAAATGGAACGCTCTGTACATTTGTTCATGTCGTTACTATGTAAATTGGGAACTTTGATCTATTGTTTTTGTAAAGATGTAACATGTTGAAACAGTCCTTAACTATATTCGTGGTTTTAAACGATTTATTACTTTTGGTATGCCTCAAAAATTTGAATTTCCGAATTTGGTGCCACTTGACCAGGAATATGACACGCGGTCAAGTGACGTTATTAGACAGTAGTGTTCTATGCCGGTAGTTGGGTAGCCGGTCTTAAACGGTAATCATCTTGGAAACACGTTAGTCAAGTTTCTTTTTGTACAACACAAATAGCATATGACACTTTAAAAAATACATAAGTGGTTTTTCGTACCTCATTGTAAAAATAAATACCTGTTCAAAATCTTACATGTTATAAATTTGATAGCAGATCTAATAGTATCCAAGCGAGCCTTTTTCCAATAACACGTAAGATCAGTAGAAGCCACGCTAGTAATGCTAACGCGTGCTTACAGTCAATAATTTTTACATATACCATTATCGTTATCATATCAATTAAAATAAATTACCAGATGATGCTGCACAATCGTAACACTGAATATTTTTTACGATTTCATTTATTGTTAATGATACCATATATTACTGTGAATTTGGTGTTCTGGACATATCTTTTCTTTTACAATACAACTATTATCGTTCCATTTAATTTGTACACGCCCTATAGAATTATCATCATAGGACTCTCTTGATGATCTATAAAATAAATAATAATTACTTAAAATAAGTAGTTAGACAATTGTGCGGTATTTAGCTAATTTGTTATAAGTAACGGTATTCATTTAATTACGGTTGTGTCTGGGCGCCCCTGATTTCTGCTAACTTGAACCGCCTATCATTTTTAAGAAATTCTACTAGCATAAAAATATCCACTCGGAGCAAGTTGTTGGATGTAGCATTGACATATCCTTTTTCCATTACTAAATGGCTTAATAAACTGCCCCTTCATGATTACTAACGTTAAAACTAGTTTTACAAAGCTACACAGCGGATCTGATTTGTATAACATCGAATAGGTTGGATATTATGAAAATACATATTTATGATAATTAAACCGCTTCACACCGATCCAGTATTCCTTCTATATCTTTCATTAATAGTTTTTATGATACAATGGAGATAAAACATTTCTACCGCAGTGAAACGGTTTAATTATTGTAAACGCCTATAAAGAACTAACAGGTGTGTTTCTGTCTACTGGCTCGTGAAGTCACGACCAATAGTGTTACGTACTTGGTACTGCCATTGAATTCGCAAATATTTCAAATTTGTAAAGTATTTTAAACGAATTTCTGATTATTTTTGAATGTTTTGCTATTACAAACGAATTTCTGCAACGATTTACTTTCATTGTTACCAAAAAAAGAAAGCATTTTCCGATATATAAAAGTACGCAATGGTATAGGCGATAAATTTAAAGCAATCTTCTTTTCGCACTGAAATTCATTCTAATACATTTACCAGAATTTATAAATTTGGCATAGCTACAACTACTTCCATGTATTTGATCTTCGCGATGACACTATTTTTAAATATTTTAACATTCAATATAACGGCTTCAATTGTATTCGCGACGCGACCCAAAAACCAATAAAACTGAAACTTTGATTTAAAGACCTTTTTGCACATCGGCGATTACGTCACATTTCCGACTAAAGCGACATTTTTAATTTCAAGGAATTAAAATTTTACTTTAGTTCCAAGAAAATTTCGCATAAACAGAGTAAATATATGGCAATAACAAAAATTAACCAATTAAAGTTACATATTGCTGAAGCGCTGCTATAGCGCTTCGCAAGTATAATTTAAATAGTATTTGTCATGATAAATCAAATGAACTGTCAAGGTCAAAATCAGGAAATTTTATTTTTTCTGACCCTTTTGATTTCTAAAGGTGCAAAAATAACGCATATACCTTAGAACTAACGTGCCTTTTAATCTCTACAGAGATTACTTTTCTTGTTGCCGCTCAAGAAATAAACTTTCTCTCTCAGGATTAAAAGAGGCACTTTAGTCCCTTGGTATATAATATACTATTACTGTGAAGCATACGTTGAGTGCGTTTAAGGTTACCAAATAATTGAGCATTTTACTAAAAGTGCTTGCTTTGTGCGTACTTAACACTATAAACGATCTAAAACCAAGTGTATGAATAAGTTACTATTTTCTTAGACCATTTTTGTAAATTGCAATCGCTAAAAACTTCAAAATGGCCGACAAATTTAGTTTAAGAATTTTATGTGGGTATATTGATATATCTGTACCCACTGCCACTGAAATACTAACTATTAAACACATGTTAATCAAATTTATGGGTATTAAAATTTCGAAGGGTCAAAAATAATACAATATCACAGAATAACAACGTTTTTTATTTTGTGACAATACTTGGATTCTGAGGTTAGCTTACTGTAAGCGTAAGTGACCGAGCGAAACATTTTACGCTTACCTTTCTTGCAATCGGTTGGAAATGATCTAAATCATTTATAACACACAAACAGGTGCAGCTTGTACGCGCCTGCAAGTCGCTGATTGACCTAAACGCATTATTACCTACCCTTTGACAGATTGAATAGTTACTGTAAAGAAATTATTTTGCTGTAATTAAACGATGAACTAGTTGCAGTTGCGAGTAATCATCGTTATTTTATAGGATTTTGTAATAACCCTAAGGAGCAAAAACCCTGTTTGAAAACAATAGTTTCATAGTTTTCCCATTTTTACCGGAAAGGTTGAATATAAATTCATTATTACTCTTATTTATTTTGTAAGTCCCCGTCAGAACGAGAACTCGATTCCAATAATTAAATAAACACTCTAAAGATAATACGTTAATTGTGAAAACAAATATCAGTATGTAAAATACAAATTTATAAGCACTACCTAAATATTATCTAAGAGTAAAATACAAAAATTTCTTGAAATTACCTCGAATGCAGGCCACGCAAATATAAACAACTAGGTTTAATAACTGTATCGCATGTGAGGTAAAATCTCAGGTCGTAAAAGAATTTTAACTTTATAATAAACCAAGTTGAAGGCTTAAAATTTTTAAATTATTTTCTAGTTGGCTTTTGTATGTTTTAATAGAATTCTCGCTTACTTTATTCTTGTTCATATTATTTTGCTGTGAATAAAATAAGTACAACAATTTTGTTGTTTGTTGCAGTTTGGAATTTGTTGTCCTAGCCCTCAAGTTTTATATCCATGCCGAACTTCGGCATTCCTTTCTAGCTGTAGATTGATCGGGGTGATTGTGTACCTGCAAACCCCTTTAGCCCATGATTTCACGATGGTACTTGGTTTCCTCTGCTTTAATGATAGATCTTATGTGATTTTGTTTTAATTCACGATGGTTCTAACAGCATCCATTCATAGTCCGAATGATCTGTCAATATCAAACGCGTTCTTCGGCCCTTTTGATTTGCATTTCATCGAAGGTCAAAAAATGATGCATATATATCTCAGGACTGAAATGCCTTTAGATCCATTTTTTGGAATTAAAAGAGGCACTTTAGTCACTTGGCATACAATATACTATTTCTGAGAAGTAATGTTGTAAAACGTGAAATTTGTACTACAACAGATACAGCATTAGACATGCTTGCTTTACTTTGAAAAAGAATTAATTTAGTAGTCTTTAGATTAGTAGGATCTCAAATGAATATTTTTAAAGTGACTAAAAGGTATTTGTAATACAATTACTTAAATGAAAAACATTCAATTTTTGAGTTTTTTATAATAAAAACTGCAAAATCCTTTAATTGTACCATTTTCAGAGCGATATGTTAATTAATGACATTTATTGTTAAATAAAGTGTAATGCTTCTGATTTCTTAATAATTAAAACCTAAATCATTTTCGAAAAATATACAAACAATATTTTGTATAAGTAAGAATTCCCACGTATAATATACTCATATAATATTAGAAAGGCGTTTATTAATAAATTTTAGTAAAAGCATCCGGCAATTTCATGCCGACGATATAATATTACATAAATAGTCCTTATAAAAATCAAATTTATTAGTTGGTCATGTGAAACACATTTTCTTCACTTTTATAAAGGAAAGGAAGTCATGTGTAACGAATTGAGGAAATCAAAAAGTTTGTATTGTGGACAAAAATAACAACATATTGAAATAACCTTCATTCCACATATATCTCCGCAAATAAAGAAACTGTAATTTCTACAATTTGTAACAGCATGAGGTATTCATTAATGACTGAAAAATATTAGGAAAATATTTCTATTTTTATATGAATTATATCTTTATATTATGAATATCAAGCATCATTGGATTATGTCCATAAGTTTGCGACATACCTTGTTACAAAGCCATAAGTGCGGAAATTATTCCATTATAGTTTTATATATCATCTAGAGCATAACAATGCAGTAAAGAGCCCATGTTCCAACTTTAAATTAGAATCCTATGTGGGTGCCAAAGGTAGCGATACGTTTTATAAAATATAATGCTAGTGTGATTTAATGTTATTAAAACTCACTCAAATGGTGAGACACAGGTTAAAGAAAAACATAACGCATCACGGCCCACGTCGCAATTATGTTGGCGATCCATGTTACAAAAAAAAAGAAAGATAAAACAGAAATAATACAAGGAAATAGTAAATGTAGTAAGCCGCCTTAGTAACCATTTTCCTTGATTTTGGATCTGCAGAAGTTGATGGTATATTAAAAACATCTGGGATATTAATTTCTGCTTGACCGCAGTCTTGTTTGAAACATTTTAATTTTTTTTAATTTCGAAAAGAATATTTTTGCCGAAGCTACCGAAACAAAAATTTTCAAGTAGAACATGCTATTAAAATTTCATTAAGTTACTGCACAAAGAAAAATTAAGTACTAAAATAAATTTTGCTAATTCTATATCGAATTAATCCTAACTTCATAAGAGATATTTCGTTCCAACTCAAACCCATGGTCGATCATTGCATTCGGCATCCATCAATAATGACCAATTTTTTGCCCTTGTCAAGCTATTAAATCATTGACCATGGACCTTTCAATTGAACAGAAATTGCAAAAGAAAATCGAAAATCTTTTGCCTTTGCCGATTCAAAGAAATGATTCTACGGTTTTTCATAAATTAGTAACATTAGTTATGATATGTCAATTCAACTGTATAATATTCCTTTTCACCTTCATAATATCAATTTCATCCCTAACGTTGTTGATTCCTATAGATAGGGTTGTTACTGTATTATACTTCGCATTTTGACGTTCTTTAGGAAAATCAATTCTCTATGAACATAAGGGTAAGAACTCCTTGACTGTGATTTAAAAACTTGGTAATATTTGGCAGTTGGTTTTCTATATCCTTCACCCCTTTGCGTTCTTTGAACTTTTGTGTGTGTGTGTGCTTTATACTTATATGTACTCGTTTTTCACCACAATAATTTTAGTAAAGTCCTCTGTACTTAGAAAAATGTTGCTTAGTTTATACACTATAAGAAACAAAATAAAAAACTCAAAACTCGACACTTGTTGTTTAAAAGTTAATTTTCTTTAATAGCACAAAAATTTAATTCGTCTTTGCGTCTTTATATTAACGTGCACTAGAGTCATAAAATATAAACTACAAGATATTTCGGATGAAGTCTCCAAATAAAAACCTACTAAGAAGTAATAAAGCATGACTTAATAGAATACTGAACTTTCAAATTATTGATAACGGAAAGATATTGGCATAATACTAGACAACATCGACTTACCCTTCAAGTGCTGATGGTTAAATGGGAACAGCGTCCCATAGCAAATCATTAAATAATACACATTCTCTAAATTCAAGTTCAACGAAATATCGTAAACTGAGTAATCGCCGACTATTGTCTTCATTGATTGATAGAATCAATCGCGTAATATGCTCAGTAATTTATGAATCGACTAAGGAAACCATAATTCTTAAGAAAAAATTGTTAATACTTGTCACATAACGCTTAACTAACCATTCTCATATGAACTTTGACATTTATTTCATTTTTGGAGTTATCCTAGAGTTTATGTGTATTTAATTAGGAACAGTGTGGGGTTTTGTAGATATTTTAAGGGATTTCAGCCCGATTTGGAATAACTAAACATATTTGAATTAAATATTTTGTGGCATTTAGATTCAATAAATCATTTGTTTACGTTTTAGTTAAAAATAATGTATTGGGAAGTTTGGTCCTGATGTCGATCCCATGAGATCCAGTACGTAATATTTTTGGTTTTTTTAGAATTTATTATTTCCTGTTAACTTCTTATCTAGCAAGTCCTGACTACCTAGTGTGGCTGCTTTCTAAGGTTGCTCCCATTTTAAACGCTGTTACCATCGTGTCCTGTGCCTTAAGGGTGACTCTAATGATGAGATGTTGCTGGATAAACTTAGGTTGAATCCTGCACGCCCTTGTTATGAGGAATCCTCATCCGAGTTCATCTTGTCGTTCTCCGACGGAAAACCACGTGAGCTACGTTATCTTATAGATGTAAAGTTATCTCGGTTACCGTTTCCTTGTTTTTATTTTTTTATAATATTTTATAACGTCAGCCTGATCACGGCCTGCTTTGACAAGCTGCAGCTACTGTTATGACTTCCTATCTTTATTTTTTTTAAAAACGACAATTCTGTAAATTGGAATAAATCAATATCATGCGAACACTATAGGCTACTATCCCTGTTTACTTGCTGCAGATTTTATTTTGTTTAAAAATGTCAATTAATTCATATTAATAAGGTTTACGTAATAATTTCGTATTGCTTCATCTGAAGTGGCGTTAACCGTCATTTACTATATATAAATTAATGTCTCTTTCATTTAACGAACGTTTTGCGAATACCAAGACTTAAGTTTAAAATGAGAACAATTAATTTTGTATACGTTTAGGTTGCAGATAACTGATTTATGAACATCTTGTTAATAAATTTTGATGAATAAATACTTATCGTATGTTTACGCTGATGCGTTCTCGATATAATAGATAGCTTTTTAGTGGAATATTTTGGTTAGAACATAATTAATTATTAAAGATACTTATGCGTTACAGTCTTGCCAATAACGCTACTTTATATTATTATAAAGATAGTTAAATGTTAATTAGATGTGATTTTGAAAGAAGGAATAGTTACCTTTTTAATTATAATAATTAATTTAATGTTACGAAAGCTATTACTAAAGGTATGTGCGATAGAGTTAATATTATATATTCTAATAAAGATTTTTTAACTCTGAAATTTATTTTTTAGAAGAAATCCTACTTTAAAGCAATTAACCTCGAAACCTTAAGGATAAATCTATTCTAAACCTGAAAACCATAGTCAAAATAATATTAGCACCACTAGAATTGCACAATTCCTTGCCTGTGTTTTGGTCTGCCCAGAGAATTACCAGAAACAAGTAAGGTAAACATTACAATTGTGAGTCTATGATTGACCTGATCAAAGTGCATACCCAGTGCCGCACCATTCACCATTTAAATAGTAAGTACTTCGCTGTTTTCCCTCAAAACGGTTTCAAAGTGGAATCTTTGTTCTCTACTTCCCCTTTTAAAAATCTAACGTCTCCAAACGAAGTGGCGCCCCCAAATACGACTTTCCCTTTGTGTTACTGTGACGTTCCTGAACGCAGTCGCGTTAGTTGGATAGCTAACTTTGAACCCCCATCTCCATGTCTGACTTCATCTAATACGTTTGCTTTCCATTTAACGGTTTACACTTTCCAATGGTTTTCAAGAGTATATAAAATAATGTACCAGACATAGGCAGTAACAACAAATATTTCAAATGCGGAGCTAATTTTGAATATCTTTACAAAACAGGTTTAGAATTTCTGTGCTTCATGCTTGCACTCGTTGTTTCGAATGGGCATCTCAATAAGCTAGAAAATGCCCATTAAATTTTGTCCAGCAAAGGGGGATACAAATAACGAATTCAAGTTGAAGTAAACTTGGTTTAGCTGTGAATAACCCAAAAACTGGTTTTGTGTCGATAAATGACAGTAATAGTGCTATAATGCTTTTCAGAAACCCTTCATTTGTTGCTGGTTTTAATAACGAATTTTATTAATTTATAAAATGTTATAGTTTTTTACGTCATATAGAATACTTAAGTCCTTCACAATTGACACATGCCGAATATTTAATGAATTTTTTTACTGTCATGAATTTGCATGATTTTTGGCTTCCGCATTATCTTGTTAAGTTACATTTTCAATTGTTACATTGAAATTTTTAATTACTTCTTGATTAACTAAATATTAATTCTGCATTTGCTGTTCCATTTGGTTTTGATCAGTATCTAACCGTTCTAAAATTCCGTTAATGCTTTTGCCATCTTTGGCGTCTAAGTTTCCAAAGAAAAATTTAAATACCGATCTTAATCCTTTTACTACTACTATTTCTTTTTTAAAAATCAATATTATTAAATTTTATTTCTACAATAAGCTTTATGAAATTTACAATTTTATCGTGATTATTTAATTCTCTAACAAATCCTACATTATATGATGTATTCGTCTTAACGTGTTCATGTTATATATTTAAATTATTATACTCTATATTAATGATTCTAAATTATAATAATGTACGAACGTATGTTTGGTTCTTTCAAGTTTGGCTTTTCTTAGTTTGATCGGCAGGATTTCCAGGTTTGATGTCATGTCCATCATGGGTGATTGTTGACATCTCGCGAACATCCTGAAAGGAATTCAAAATTATGAAATTTTTTATGGGTCCTTTAATATTAGATAGGTCTATATTTATTTGTGCTATTACCGTCATTTGCAGTGGTCTTTACGATTTTTAAGTCTATTTGTACTTTCTGTTAACTGGGATTTATATTAGTTTTTTATTTTAGCATGTCTCTTTTTATTCTTTACAAATGCATGACTGGGAATTTCTGGTAATTCTTCTCGGCTTTCATTGCCTTTCAAGATTATCTTTTCTTTATTTTTGTGAATGCTTTCGTTAATATTTTTGTACAATAGTTGCACTTTACTTTTATGATTGGTTATACAAATAATTAATTAATTGTTCATTTATTTCTATTTTGAAAGGAGATCGAGGATTTATGTCTCCTGAAATAATTTCTGTTGGTTTCAGTTTAGTTGCTGATTGAATTGAATTATTATATGGTAGAGGAGTGTAGTTAACTTTGTTTCTATGGATTCGTTTTTGTATAAATCTTAGTTATTAAATAATCATATATGTACTAGTGTAATTTTAAGAGTGAATTTAAAATTATGATACATCATTTGAGAAAATTTACTCAGGACTAGGGCGATGTGCAAAATATTTTATTAATTTGTTGACTACTCTATCCCTTGTCCTCTGTCAAAGTTATATGCTTATGCATATTTTGAAAATGAATATATTATTGTATGAAATTTAGTATTTTCTAAAGCCATATTGTGTATATGCAGCACCTCAAAAGGCTATGGGGATATAGTAAATTTTAAATTAACAGGTTTCCTATCATATTTCGTTAGCTGGAAAACTGCACAATTATTCATGTAAGCTTGAATTGTTCTATGCTAATATGGCCAGTAATATTTTTGTTTCATTCTTGAGTGGATTCTTCTATACCACTATGATTAGTTTGTCCTTCATGGTAGTTCCAATTATAAAATTGATTTCTTCTTCTTCTTACCTTACAATCAATAGCTTGGATGTATATTTAACTAACATTATTTCTGAATTTTTAAAATATTTTTGTAATACTTGACTTAGCTTTTCATAAAAGGGGCATTCAAGGTATTTAACTTTAGGTATTATTAATTCCTTCATGAAATTGACTATTTCTTATTCATAATTTGTATTATGAATCTTTGTTTAAATTCACGCAAGTGTATAATTGTTGAACTTGCCGGATTCTTTTCTACCTCAGATAGTATTATCTGATTTTTTGCGGAATTTATATGAGTATCTATAATGGGTATAGAGGTTATGGGGTTATTTCGGTTATAATAGACTGTTTGGCGATCTATGGCTTTCATTGTTTTCAACTACTAGAGAATAATTATCATTATTTTCATTTTCCAACTCTTTGTTGAATTCTTCCATGTATTTGGTAATAGTAAAATCGTTCATATCATTTACATTCAATTCTAAATTTTCAATGGGCTTTTTATTATAAATAATAATTATTAACTTTGTATCTGCGTAGACCTGATTTATCATTTCTTTAATTTCATTTCGGGGAAATTATCTAATCCTGATGCTATTTCGAGCACACAAAGATTTGTCAATTTGTGTTTTAAGCAAAAGTTCTTTAAAGACTTGGTTTATTAAAATATTTTTCTTTAGTTATACAATAAATTATTATTCATTTTCTAGCTACGAAGTATACTAAGTTATGTAATTTTGGGCTTTGTCTTTTTAACTGGTCGCCATTGCCAAATGTTTCTTTAAAAGTTTTTATTATGTCTTGAGATATTTCTGAGTCCTGGCTTACACAATGGGTTAAATTACTATCTGGGGATGCGTTATATAAACCATCATTAACTTCGTTAATTATTTTAGGAATTTTTCCTTTTCGTTTATTAGTCAAATTTGATATTCTGCTTGAATTAAATTTTCGGAATTAATTTTATTTTCTGAGTTTGCAGGGATTCTGCTTAAACCATCGGCATTAGTATTTGGTGTGCCCTATTTATAAACAATTTCATAGTCATATATTTCAAGTTTTAATCTCCGTTTTATTACTTTAGAGATTGATTCCTTCAGTGAGAATTTCCACTGTAACAGTTTGTGACCTGTGATTATTTTAAATTTTCTGCCAAGTTAGTATGGTTTAAGATATTTGGTGGACCAAACAATTGCTAATAATTCTTCTTTGATTGTGCTATAATTAGTTTCCGCTTCTTTTAACGTTCTACTCGCATATGCTATTGGCAAATTTTTCCAACGGGACCTTGTGACAGAACGTCTCCAATAGCGACGTTGCTTGCGTCAAAAGTTATTATAAAATGTTTAGTAAAATCGGGATATTGCAATAGGGGTTCATTTACTAATAATTGTTTACAAAAATTCAAATATTTAGCATACTCTTGATTTCTTATATCTGTTATTGCACCTTTCCCTAATAATTCAGTTAAAGGTTTGGTAATTTTCTCAAAGTCCTTTATGCATTTTATATAACATACCAACAATTCAAGATATTTTGGGGAATTGGGTAATTTTCAATTGCTTTACTTTTATCAACGTTTAGTTTAATACCTTGTGGCGTAATTATGCTCCCTAAATATGATGCTTCCTTTTTCAGGAATCTACATTTACTTTTTAAGTTTTAGGTTTTTTGTTCTACTAGCAAAAAAGCTTGATTTTGGATTTATGCAATTTTGTTTGCACCATATTTTCAGGTTTGAGGCCTAAGCTTTTTGTTTCTTTTGGCTTTTTTGAGTTACATGCCTTGGGAGTGTATCCCTTAGAAGGTTGTTGGCTTGGTGAAGAAAAGGTAACGTCTTCATTGAGTTCTCCCTTCTGAGGTGGATATTCTTGAGAAACGTCTTCCCATTTTGGGTTTTCGTTCATTTTTGGTATACATGTATCTTCATTTTTAAGAAGAGAATTTCTCTACCGTTCTTTTCTTTTCTGACACTTATCTTTTGAAAAGAAGAGGTTGCAAGATCCGCTTCAAAAGACTTGTCTTAAGTAAAGACAGCTCCCCAAACAGCGTCAGATTCAAAGTCTGCGTCAGTTGAAGAAAAATTTTCTCGAGATAATCCTGTTTTCCATGTAAAAATAGAACCCATCTCTGAAAAATTGCTTTAAATATGGGTTTTATAGAAAAAAAATCACTAATGAATCTGTGTTGTTATATTTGAATTACTCCATGTCAAATACAAATTTTAATTATAAATACGAATTAATAATTAGTGTTCATAATGACAAACGTTTGCTCGTCAAATGAAAGAGGCTACGCATCTCTAATTAAACTTGAAAAAGCAAATAAGAGATAGGCTTAAACTGCCCAATAAAAAGAAGGCATACCATAATTAAAATAAACTTTAAAAGGAATTATAGTGGATAAGGTTAATATGAAAAACTAGTTAAAGCAGGACACGTCTGGAACCAAATTTGATAACCAAAAATAAATTAGAAGGTTACTTCAGACTAAAATTATAATACCTCTATAACACTTCAAAATATAGAAACCGGGCAGGGGCGGGCTGATAAAATTTTAACAACTAAAAATAGATTAAAAATTACTTAAACACTTCAGAATCAAATAAAATGGAAGCCAAATACTGCTAACACACGCTAAACTAAGTTTAAAACTAACCAAAGAAAATAAATAAACGATACTGTGTGTCCAAACCGTAACACACTCTACGTGCCCCATAAAAAAGGAAAATGGAGCGAAACATCGCAACATTGAATTGAATAAAATTTCTGTTGGGATAAGGGTGGGAAAAATACTTGCAAAACAGGAATATAATTCTCTTTTTAACAGAAAAGGTTAACCGAATACAAGATCTTCCTAAGAAAAGAATAAAAACGAATGACCTGAATAGATCATCTTCACTAAATAACTATAAACAAGTCCAAATCGGTAACTAATACTAACTTACCACTAACCAAAAATAACAGTTGAAATAAATCCAAAAGTCCCAAAAATAGGAAAAAGAAAAGAGCGATAGAGAAACTCTCGAAGTTCTTAGGAATAAATATACCAATGTACCAAAAATAAACGACAGCTCAAAATGAGAAACCATTTCTCAAGAATATCAACCTCTAAAGGGAAGACTCAATGAAGCCGGTACCTTTACTTTACCAAACCAACAACCTTCTAAGGAAAACCCCCCAAGCCGTACAACTCAGAAAGGCCAAAAGAAACAAAAAACTTAGGTCATAAACATAAAAATATGGAGCAAAAAAATTTGCATAAGTCAAAACATCAAGATTTTTAGTAAGGTGAAGTAAATCACAGAAATTAAATTGAAGATCTTACTTAATTAGACCCCAAAGAGTTCAAAGTTAGAACAAGGCTAGAACTAAAGTTCATAAAAAATAAGAATAATCAAACATATTGTTTAGGAGTGGATAAAAAGATAAAAGTATTTCTCTAAAACCATATTTCTCAGAAAGAGAAATAAGTAAGCCCAATTAAGGATCCAAACTAACTCTTCTGTAAGAGCACACAAAATGCAAAATACGAAAAACAAACAAATCTTCTTTAATAAGGAGGAAAATAAAAGGCTGGAAAATTCCTTAAAAAAAGAAAACATATGCCACAATAAACCAACTTGCTCCTTAAAACAAAAAGCAGGCTAAACTGGCTCCTTCATCTTTAAGTTCACGTCCATATCCGCCTTCTTCATGTCTGACCCGGGTAAATTTCCTGTATAAGGAAGAAAAATAGAAAAAGGCAAATTTCCTTAAAAAGGGGAAGGCAGATCCGCCAAAAATCAAATCCACCTACTTTTTGAGGAAAAGTAGTAAATATCCTTTAGCCCCATTCTTCGCTAAGGATCGTCCAGAGAAGCCAATCAGCCTCAGGTCCGAGAAGAAAAAAATCTCGCGTGTTCAATTTATAACCGAAACAAATTCCAATCTGTCTTCACAGATCGCAAAAGACAAAAATGAAAGTCTCAGTAAATTCCAGAAACTCGAAGCAAGGGAACCAAAATCGCTTTGCTTCAAATCTCCTAAAACGCAGACTCTAGCAGAATGCCAAAAATATCTTAGCAGAGGATGCCCATTGCTCTAAAAAATTCGCCCTCTGAATCATTCAAATACACTGTAGTTAAAATTACTATTGTTCATTCAAATGTACTAGGGGCATTCTTCAGTTCAAATGGCATTTTCAAAAATTCGTAATGGCCACTCTCTGTGTAAAATGAAGTTTTAGGAATGTTTTCTTTATTCATCTTGATCTGATGAAAATCTGAAGCTAGTCCAGTAAATTATTAATGTTTGGCAAGGTGTGTTTAACGTCTATAATTTTCTCATTTGATTTTCTCTAGTTGATTATTATAAGTTATTTTTTCTTTCCGAATGCGGCTGGCTTCTTAGGTACTATATAAATAGGGATGACCAAGGAGAATTTGAATCTCTAATTATATTTTGTTTTAACATTTTCTCTGTCTGAGGATTTACCTCATGTCTACGGACTTCTGGGTACCAATATAATTTAGTATAAATGAGTATTTCATCCTTAGTTCTAATTAAGTGCTTCGTTTCATTAGTAAAGGTTCATCGTCTAGGTGAAATATATCAGAATACGAGTTTATAAGGCCTTCGATTGATTTTATTTCCACCGTATATTCATCTGATTAGTTCTAATTTTAGAAATATCCTAACTTTAACTTTAATTGTTAAAGAAATTTAAATTATGAGTATTTTTTAAATCATTTTCGTATATTTTTTTGGACATCTACGGGTTTCGACATTTTAATCAACTTTAATTCATTAGTGGAATTTATTATTTTTTCTATTTTACGCTCTGTCAATATATTTAATTCACATTTTTTAGAACTGGGGTTACCATTTTTATTATTTTATTTCTAATTTGGCCTATTTGTAAACTATTAATTTTATTGACAAATTCGTCAAATTTCATTTATTATTTTACTTGGGTATTATTTTAAATTCTATTCTACATTTTGCAGGAACGTTGCGTACTCGGTCCCACCGTTAAATATAGAGATAACGTTTACCGTTAATACTAAAACTGTTTCTAATTTATAATAAATTTTAACAGTCAGAATAGTTGCAGTATTTTTGAACAATATATTTAGAACCTCTAATTAACAATATACACATACTTATAGCAAGAATCAGTGGAGTGAAAGGTTTTGGACATTCATCAGTTCTATTTGTAACTTGGATTAATTATTCTTGGTTCCTTATTATTTTTAGAAAAAGTGAAGTTCAAGGTTCTGAATTCTAACGATTTCTTATTTCTTCTTAAGGTCTTGTACTCTAAAAATATAATTAATTCACTAGTATTTAGGGCGTAGATTCTTTCAATGTGGATCCTTTTTTTGGATCCTATCGACTGCGCCCGTTAAGTTTTACCTATGTAAAACTATTAAAATGTATAATTTATTTATCTGTCTTTAACAATATAACTTTATACAAGACTAACTATAACTTATTCTGATCTGAACTAAACTTAATTAACATCTCTACTTATAACATATAAAGTGCTTAGCTTTCAAAGATAACATACTGTCTATTAATCACTTTTGGTGTCACGTATTAAAATAATTAACCGTGTGTAATTTTGACTATGTTATTAATTTTAAATACACTAATAGATAAGTCGCAGTAAAACTACCGTATAAGTAAAAGCTTCAAGGCTAAAAACTTTAACTACATACATACGTATTTCAGTAACTTCGGCAACAATATCTTTAAAAGCATACTTCATCCTAGTAGTGAAAATAATAAGAGTTGAAGCTGATACATTGAAACATGAGTTTAATGTCAAATCTAATCACAAATAATTTTTGTATTCTATTTTTGCAACTTTATAACCCCTTAGCAATATATTATAATATGCTTGAAGATAAACTCGAAGTGCGTAATAAAAAATTTGGTAGATCCATCATCTCATTATTTACATGACACTCCATTTCTTACATTCGTAGTAAAGCGTGTGCATTTAAATAAAAGAGATTACAGCAATAAGCTCTATATTTTTTGCTTGCACTTTTGGAAATCTGTGTACAAGAATTGATGAGTTTATATTTTGCTAGAACTAGGTCAAAGCTGAATTAATGTATTTAATATATTTTAAATTTTTACAAGAAAGTTCCTTACTTATTCGCCATAACAGATTTTCTGTTTTTAATTTTTGGTTTTGTAATAAAAAGTGATTGCTATTATTGATGAAGTATACCTGTATTGTTGTCTTCAGTTCCGTGGCCTTGAATATTTTCTTTCTACACGTTTCATTTATTTTATTTTAAACGGCAATTAAACGCACTAGTGTGTAATTTTTATTTTATTCGAGAATTGTTCCTTTGTGAAAATTTTACTTGTGAAATGTGATTATATATTGCCATGTGTCAATATCAATATGTTCGGTATTTCAAGTTTTACACCCTATAAAATGGGTGTATACCGTGCTGACAAATACATATGTTCTTTATAGCACTATTTGAAAATATTGAAAAATGATACAGCGGTAAAAAATGAAGTAAATCTATTATTTGGTTTTCGTCATCAGTTTGAAGCTATATATATATATACCTATATGAAAAGTTATAATATTTAACTTGTATTTGATTTATTAATTCATTTACATATTTCTAATTACAATTTTCACTTTATGGAATTTAATAGCCTACACTAAAATTATCACTTTTATCTGAGCCTTTAAGCAATTTCGTAAGCCGATTTTTAGACTTACATTGTTAAGTTAATTCCAGTTAATTCCAAAACTCGTATCTAAATATTCCAGTAGTTAAAGCTTTGTAACTCGTCAATCGGTTCAAATTTGAAGACAAACAAATCTAACATTTATAACAATTAAATATTTGGAATTAATTTTAAATTCCAGGATGAAACTTACATACATCTCATTCCTCTTTCCTATGATATTTGACTAAGTGAGTGAAAAAAACTTAAATCCAATTTTAATTATAATTTAACATGCCTAATCGTTCAGTATTAGTCAATTATTTACATTACTTAAGTAAATAAGTAAAAATCTACGTATTAAAATTTATAACAAGAAAATGACTACAAGTGTCCCTTTCGAATTATAATGAATTTTGGATATCATGTAGACCAGATAAAGTCTTACATTTCACATTATATCAGTAATAGACGGAGCTCCAGCGTCTAAGGGCCCCTAATCTCCATTGAATTGTTCCATCATGTTAGTGTTGTTGTTGCTTTCTGCAGCGCTCGCCTGTGGACGTGTCGCTTTTGGCTCTGCCCCGAACACCGCTAAAATGTCCGAAAGCGGAGCCAGGATCCTAGTGACGCCCATTATGCGGGCCTCTTATTGCTTCTACATATGAAAACGTTTTCAGCGTGGTTGTTTTTGTAAGCGGCACTTTTTGATTGGGGATTTTCGAATACCTTTTGTATTTACAGTGTGGTCACCACCGTAGTTTGCGCAAGTCACGGGTATTTCGCCCACTTTAGTACATTAAATCATTTGATGTACTTTCGCGAACTTCACAGATTTCGCCCCTGCTTTACAGCACCCTTGGGAGTGCCCGAATTTTTAGCAGCGGTGGCATTCAATAATTCCCTGTCTGCCGTGCCCCAGTATTTCAACATTTGCTCGGAGGTACATTAATTCCGCCCTCCCTAAAGGATTTTTTTATTGTTCTACTAAGTTTGGCGGGAGAGGGGCTTGTCCCTCCCACTCCGCAGCTTCTTCACGCTTAGCATGGGAAAGCTTTTAGCGGTTAAATCTTTCACGATGTCCTCGTCTAACATGTTTTGGCAGCAAGTATGTATGGTATGGCAACTGCATACCATACAAGATTTTCACAATTGACCTGTAGTCTTCTTCTGTTTTCGAAATAATTGTCATTGGTATTATTGACGACTGCTATGGGTTTTATTTCTTCCTCTGCAAGTTTTTTGCTTACTCTGATTCATTCTTTATTACTCCTGAGCACTATATGAGGTATGCTCCTTACCTTTCTCATGGTACTCACTGTTTTAACCGAGTTCTCTTCAATTCATACTCCGATTTGGATAGGGCCTCATACTTGTTATTGGTAAGTATTTTGGTGGAAGAGCCGGCTTCACTTCTTCCATTTGACCTCTTCCTCGTCCTGTTATTTATTAGCTGGTATCGTTATTCGTCGAACTAGTAGTCCATAGACTTAAAATCTTCTTCGCATCAGATTTTGCAACCTCTTGAGAAACTGCAGATCCTGGATTGACGGTTTCACTCCTTTGGCCGGGCTTTTCGGAATTGTGTCGGTGTTTGTTGACACCATTTTCTGCTACTTTCAGTGCGGATGTGGTTTGCTTGGCGATGTGAGCTCTTCCTTAACTCGCTTGAGGTCGCTCCAAATTACTCGAAACGTACTGTCCCGGCACGGATACATGTAGCACGGGCTTATGGCACAGCACAAAAACAACAACGAAGTTCGTAGGACAACTGACACTAACACAATCGCTCGCGTCGGCTGCCTAACTCGAATTAGCTAAAGTTTAAGATACCTATATGTTTTTATAGCGGTGGAGACTCGGGCATAAGCGATAAACATTAGCCCTGACTTTGAGCCTACACTATCTCATGTTGGCAAATTTGCAGGGGCGGGAGTGGTTCCATTGAGATAAAGCAAACGCTAAAATGGCTCGCAGTCATTTTCTTGTTTTATTTTGTAGACGAAAACTACAATGAACGATTTAAACAAATCGCTAATAATATTTCTTAATAATGAGGTCATCT
The DNA here is from genome assembly GCA_024586415.1 of Phrixothrix hirtus. NCBI lineage: Eukaryota > Metazoa > Arthropoda > Insecta > Coleoptera > Phengodidae > Phrixothrix > Phrixothrix hirtus. The sequence goes on along the minus strand of JAHWXV010938391.1, from coordinate 6,675 downwards.
GAAGGGCAGGAGAAGGCGGAAAGATTAAAGTAATCCCAAATATTCAATTGCGTGCAATTGAAGGTACTTTCGAGACCTTAATATGCCGCTCTCTGAAGACTAACCTTTAAGTAGGTAGGTGGTTCTAAGTAACGTAAGTAGGTAATGGGGTGCTCACAACAGCCCGCGTTGTTTTTTTAGTCTAAGTAACATTTTTCGTTTAAAAAGTGAAAATTTTTATTAAATTCTGCTTATTTGTAGAATAGTGATATCGAAAAATAAGTAAACGTACCAGCAATTATCAACAATCCTGAAAAAGATTTAATTTCAAGTGGACCGGTTTTACGGCACTTGCTTTTGTTTTGAAACCCACTTTCAATCACACTTATGTATGTATTCGTACATTCTGAGATCATTTTCACAATTAAGTCGTTTATAAGGAAGTTGAAAAATGCTGAGGGAGTCTTAGCTGTTTTAGCACATAACTTACTACCTGGTAGGTGTGTCACTATATTCCATTCCCTAGTTTTAACTGCTGAATTACCTGGTGTCTTTTACGATACAGTTTTCTTGTCCTTTCCTAGAAACCCCCCTCCTTCATCATTGTTTTGTTGAACCGTGACAGCAGTTTCTGAGGTTTCACTATCTGATGGATCACTATTCGATACGATAGCTCACAAACCGATTGTTGACTATTCGTTTCATGTGCACTATCTTCACAGTCATCAATTTCATCATCGTCAGTCACTCAAAGAAAATGCATCCTCGTAATTTTCATCGTCTTCATATAATAGTTTTAACTTTTCCTGTTGCTTTTCATACGACATTGTACTGAAAACACGAAAACATAAGCTAAAGCAAGAAAATATGTAAAATTAAATATATAACGTAAGTGAGTAGGTGGGGTGTTGACAGCACCCCAGTGACTTTGACCGCGAACTACAACAAACTGATTTAATTTTGAAGCATCGTTGCATTTATACTAAGTGAGTCATAGCATAACAGGAGGATAGCTGACTGATAAACTCTGGGAAATCGCTACAAACCTAAAATATCCAGATAAGAAAAGCGCGGGGAGTTGTGAGCACCCCGCATATCTACTTAAAGGTTAATGAAAATTAATTGAAAGAATATTTTCGATTAACTGCAATAGTGTTTGATTATGTACTTAACTTCATAACAGGCACATAACACCTATATCAGTAGAACAAAATCTTTCTTTATTCTTAACATAGATTTAATGTGTTTGTTTAAAGTACATAATAACGTAGTGAAATACGAATGTCAATGTAAAAGACGAACAATTAATATCTAGGTAATCTTCTATGGGCCTTTTCTGTTTGTATTTAAATTACTTGTACTTGAATCATCCGCATAAAAACAATGCAAATGTGTCATTTAAAGTCAAATCAACCAATTGGCCAACCTGACCAGCTAAGATTTCTAAGGAATGTTGAACAATTATTCCTTCTAAGGATCTAAGCGCAAATATAATTGTTGAACATTTTTATCTCTTTCAGTTTTTGAGTTGCTTTGATTAAGCTCCAAACTTTTGGCAAAATGTTACTTGATCTATTTCTCAAGTATAATGTTACCGAAATATTTCTAGGTTGTAAACACACTTATTACATAAATCTACTCAAAAATTTTAAATACCTAAAACTGAAATTATAGCGAAAATGTTAGTGTTCCATTTCAATTGTCCAGTAGCACACCTTTCCAGTTTACTCAAGAAATATTTTCCAACAAATATATTCAAATTACATACCAAATTAAATCTCTTGAAATTCTCTTCAAAACGGGGTATGAAACGCTTCTCTAGGTCTTTTGAAATTGAAATTATTAATGATTTTGTAAAATAAACATGGAAGCAAATACGTCTTTCTTGAAGTTTAAAAATTAATTACTCGAAAACCGAAAGAGATAAAAATTTTAAAAAATATATTTGTGTTTAAGTCCTTGGAAAGAATAATTCCCGGAATTTTCATAAAAATCTGAGATGTTCAGGTTGGCTGATATGTCTTGGAGTGACTCATGTTCGGGTCGTATCTCTTCATATATTACATCTACTTTATTTCTGTTGCGTATATATCTATTTTGCAAAATACAAGTTAAAATAACATTATTTTTGTAATCCATTATCCTTTTTTCATTGTAGTTCCAATTTCAAGTATCTCATTCACGGATAAGTTTCTTTTAAATCAAGTTGCCAACAGCATTGTACATATAATGCTTAACGTAATTATACCATTGCCGACTATGGAACAATATAAAAAAAATTTAAATGTGAATATGTCAAATTGTATGAAATGTAGCGCGGAAGACCACTGTGAATGCCTTTGGTATTCACCCAATCGCTACTGCTACAACAACTACTGACAAACTGGTCACTAGCGCCTGTATTTTATATGGCAGCTTACGAGAATCAAAAGTGCTTGCTTCGTCACAACTTAATTGTGAAGATATTTTACCATCAATCGAAAATCTTTTGCTACTTGACGTTGTTGAATAGCAAAATAATTAGTTCAGATAACATCAATATTATTGCTGATTCCAAAACTTGAATGAGTAAAGTCTTAAAGAACAGTGTACAAGTAAGTATTTATGAAAGCTTTTAGTCCGCAAAACAAGGCATTTGAATTACTCTTCCAAATTTTGGAATCAAATAGAATAATTATATTCCTAAATAGAGTTTGTTATATTGATTATTTTATTTAGGCATTTTTAACTTACAAAAACATTTTCAAAAAAATATTAAAGTATCGACAATATAAAAAAAACATTTTTGTGATCGAAGTTAATAAAAAATTTTTAATGATATTAAATTTTATAAGGATAGTTTATATCTTAGTAGTAAATATAGAATCATCTACTCTAATAATAGCAACGTGTTTACAAAAGTTTCAGGATTATTTGCGGCACATATAAGGGCAGTCATCGTACATTTTGCTGGTGATACGTCTTTAACAGACAGAATCATAACACATTATTGGTTGCGGAAGATGCATGGGAATTCCCGTATGTAGAACATAAGTTTTATATAAGCTAAATTAATAACCATTTACTAAGCAGTTGTTAATCATATTCAGTACAATCAATCTTCGAATGCTGATGACTCTTGGGAACAATTTATACAATCTAAAACCATACATACATAGATACATATCCACTACTGGAGTAAAAGTTCCCCGTATGGCATAAAAATCCCGGTAATAAAAACTGATACAGTTTCGCGCGTTTTAATGTTATTCATAGTTATGTTCAAAAAGACAATTTAAAAGATTTAAAAATCGTGAAGTGCAGGAAACAATAATTGAAATAACTAATTATATATAAATGTTTGTAAATCCAGTAGCTTGCCTAATTAGCATTAGACAAACTATAAATTTTGTATTTGTAGAAAATACGGTCATTTCATATATCACATATTATTGCACAACTATTAAATATTACGCAATGACTTGCAAGTTCGATTATAACAAATTATCGCGAAGCGATAGAAAGAAATAGCAAATGAATCTACATTCGTATAATAAAGATAACGCTTCCTTGAATTAGTATAAATAAGGCTATTTTAGAAAGATTAAAATAATTTGATTTCGACTTCGGAGTTGAAGACAAGTTGCATTCTCGTGGCAAGGTGGATATAATAAATCAACCCTTGACTTAAATTGTATGACAGAGCGTAAAAACCTGATTTTCATTTAGAAGGTTGTAAATGTTAACATCTTCACCGTTCGTGTCTCGTTGCTAGGGTACGAGCTCCTTCGCTAAAGAACGGCCATGACTCTTTAGTTGTACGGTTTATTGTGCCATTTGTAACTGCAGCATCTTAAAGTCACCGTCCAACATCAAACGTGACCGTCTTAAACTTCTGAGGCAGTTGGTGAGGCACTGGATATGTAATTTGGATGAAGACGCCCCGTGAGGGCTCGGAGATGCCAGCTTTGGTCGCCCGTGCCATAAAAGCTAACGTCTCCGATGCATTCGAGCTACGAAGAAAAATTTATCAGGAATACATAAATCCTTAGATCGCCTGCAAACCGCTTGTGTATCAATGTATGAAATATTCATACTCAATCCGTTTATTAGACAAATTCTAAAAGTATTCCAGCATTTATTTAAGGCATCTAGAAATTAATTTCCGTTGGCAATAAGTGTCACTTAATTTCATTGCCAATAATTCAGTAATGTCATCCGACCATTATTAAAATTGATATTAGCTAAGGCAGACTTACTGCCATCAGTAATAACAAAATGTGTTTGTTAATTGAACTTAGCGTGGTAAAGATTAATACTAGTTGTCACTGTTGTATATGCGAACAATATTTAAACAATCACTCCGTTTCATTGATTTCACTTTGTATATATTTGTTTTAGAAATAGATGCCTAAGTAACACTCGTATAATTATTTAAACCCTTTCTTATTATTTGGTACATATTTTTACTCCTTAATTACCCATTCCGCTATTTTTATTAGAAGAATATATGATTTCTCAAAGTTCATTGAATTGTTATTTATAATAAATTCCACTTTCATACGAATCCTGTACGAGAAACCCAACCGTCACGAGACTGCCTGAAGAAGCAAAATATAAATAACTTTTATCCTGCTATGTAAGTAAATAAAACCATAACGTCACACTACTAATTAAAGTGTTAAATAAGTGTCATTTTTACATAGAAGGGTGCAAAAAGATAAGGAATTATTTAAGTGAGTATTAAAATAGGCGCAGAGGATGTCCATGTACTAGTTCAAGTAGCGAAGAAACAAAAAAGAAGTGAAACTTTCTGTCAATCTTATTTATCTGTTCTTCAGCTAAAAAAAGGTTGATAGAACAAGGAAGTGTATAAAATTTATTTAACAGTTAATATACTGTTATCAGTTTCAGCACTATTATCAATATTCCCTAAATGGCAAAAAGTAAATCAGATACTCTCAGCATAGAAGATACTGATTCAATGGAGAATAATTCCGTTGAGAATGACGAAGTGAGTGTTATTGAAAACATAGTAGATAACACGAAAAGGAAGAAGGAACAAGGTTAGCCTGGAAAATATACAAACACTATGGAAACTCCAGATATAACAAAACAAAAGAAAAACTTGAGCATTTGCTGAAGAACGGTTGAAACTATTGAAACAGATAGTTGAATGTCAAGCGAAATCTAACGTACCTATGAAAAAGATGAAACAGGTAAAATTGTTAAAACACTTCCAATATAGCTACGAGCTCAACTTAGAATGAAAATTTGTGTATTGGTTGAAAATGCAGAACTAAAGTATTTAGTAAGCAACGGAGAGAATTTCCATACATCTTTCCCAACAAATATTTGTGTTATGATTCTGTTAAAGAGGTATCTCCAGCAACAACATCTATGATGACTGCACCTATATGTACCCTACATATTTACAAACATTACAGCATTACAAACAAATTCAAGCATTTTAGTACCTGATTTATTTATAAGTTCGCCAATTTCTCACCAAATATTTCGTTTATATTGAGTTTTTCTATAATTTTGCATTTTATATTATATATAATTTCACGATTTTTCAGTCTATTAAAATTTCATCTCATTCTCACATTCCACTGTTCAAATTAAGATATTTTTCACTTAGTTTACTATCATTACTTGTCACCGTTTTTCTTGCAAAAATGTTTCTTGATAGTGCATTTGTATTCGAAGATGGTTGTGTTTATCATTCTCTAGAAAAACATCTTACTTTTCAAGCATTTTTAATACCGTCTGATGATAGGCGTTATATGCGGTACGGTTATCGTAAGAAACCAAAACTTACCAAAATCGACGGTGCCCTCCTTAAACGTGACGGTTAAATTTACCACTATTTAGAAAATCGAGCCATTTGAGATCTATTACAAAGTCTTTGTGACGTCATACGTATTTGATTACGGTCGCATAATGATGGCACCGCTCTCTTAGGAAACCAAAGCTTAAGTGGTGAATAGCCCTGAATTAATTTAGCAACAATACTTCGGCTGAAAATTGTAAATAGATTATGGTCATTATTTTTCAGATTTGAAAAATAATTCGTATAAGCCCTTATTGTAACCTGCACACTTGAAAATGGCCTTCAATAGAATGGAATAAATATTAAAAATAAAGATATGTAAGAAAATAGTATCGTAAACCTAAGTAAAGAACCTCATTTGATGGCCATTATTTTAATAATTTACATCTGATTTTAAACGGTTGCATTGGTAAAAGGTGATTAATGAAGAGGTCACATCTTTATAATAGAATAAAAGGTATTTGGCTTTAATAAAGTTATAATATTTTTTCTTTAGCATAATATTAAAGCATTGACATTAAAAATGAAAAATAATATCACCTAAATGGCCGCCTCGACACGGAGATTGTCAACGCCCCTTATGCAGAAATTTTGCTTGTTAATTATACTCAATTGAAAGTGAGCTTCATCACTGAATATGATTTTATTTAAAAAAATTGCCATCAACTCGATGCTATAGCAATAAAAAATCTACGAACCCGTGTAAGGTGCTCAGCTGGGGCTGAGATAGTTTTACATATGCCTCGAGTTTAGCTCTACAGTCGGAGTGGGTCCAAGGCAGCTTCCTTGGTTGTGACGGTAATTTACTAAAACTTATTAAAGATATTTACAATTTAAAATTATTCACAAGGCAGCTTCAGGATGTGAACTGCGGTTTATAA
>JAHWXV010938176.1:0-10771 GCA_024586415.1 Phrixothrix hirtus | reverse complement strand
TAGGTCTGTGTTAAATAACACAGCCCTAAAACTAGTTTGCTTTGCAGTCCAATAAACCAGTTACGCAATAAGCGAAACGTAATTAGAGCACTTAGCTCTTGCTGCCAAATTAGATCGCGAAGCAACAGCTTCTTAAAGAACCGAAAGTCCTGCAATTTGTTATGTTATTTGGGAGGTTATTAAGTATTTTAATGCTTATTGCAAATGGAAAATTGCATCCTAATATTATTATTATTATAACGGTACTTTAAGCTTTCCTTTCTGTCTGGTGTTATAGTCATGTAGATTTTTCAACCATTATAAACTTGTCTTTGTTTTTATGAGCGTAACAAGCAAGTTGATAAACATACAAGGAATATACTGTAAGTATGTTGTTATGTATGACTAGTGCTTTGCAGGACTCGGTTCTGTTTGTACTAGTTATAATACGTATTGCTCTTTTCTGCGTCATAAATACATCATGTATCATCACAGCAGAACTCCATATGGAAATTCCATAGTTTAAGAGCGATTTAAAACTTTTATATATTTCATAATAGTTGTTTCACTTTAATTTCATGGTTTTCTTACATTCCTTTCTGAGATAGTTATCGTTTATTTTGTTTTCATTATTGTTTCATGCTTAACTTTAAATGGTTTAAAGTTCCAAGTGACAAAATGTCAAGGTTTGGACAGTGCGCTATAGCATTACTTGAAATTTTACCCTTGATTTGGTCAATAAGTTATTACTATGCGCCTGATAATATCCCTCCCTAATGAAAGTCGGTGAAACGTTGACACATTGTCAAAACTTGACATAGTCCATTCTCGGAAGACATTTTTCTTGCCCTTTTATTAATTAAATAAATATTTAAAAATTTTGACACTCAAGGTTCTTTGTAATTTTAATTAAACTACAGGATAAGTGATTTATCTCGTACAAAGGCAATAGTTCAACTTTCATAGATAAATTGTTACACAATTATTGTTTTCAGTAAGAATTTTAGCTCACATTTCTCCTAGCAATCTTGAAATTTATATAGAAGTCTTCATGCAAAAAGAGATTATCAGCATTTTGTGCTGCTGAATTAGGCCGTAAGTTAGGCAGGTTGTGCAAAAACGACCTATTCTGTTAGGATGTAATTACGATATCTGTTGGTAATAAAATATTTAATTGCACTAAATGGAACGGAATCACAAAGCTGTAATCGCAAAATGAAACACAAACGAATGTTATTTTGAGTAGCTTAATTGGCAAATTTACACTTTAGATTTTATAAAAGCATACACTGAGAAAAATAAATCGTTGAAACAACCAATAATTGACCTATTTAACCATTTTTGAATGTTAAATACAAATAATATGTTTGCAATATCAAATTAATTAACTGAAAATGTTAACCTTTCAAGGTTGAAATGATATTTTAAAATATTTAATGTAACTACCAAGTTAATATTTTATGGAACTATCTGCTTATGTTGTTTTAACAGTTGAACTTATTTAAAGTAACGCCGGACGTTAATTAACTTTACTTCTTTAAACTATTTTTTCAACACTTTTTAATATCGTAAAAATAACCACAAAGTATTAAAGCAAAAGTTTTTGCTATCTTATATTAATAACTGAAAATATATTGAATCAATTTATTGTTGCATTTTGGAACAATATATAGATTATATATAATAAATATATTTACTTCAGAACGAGAAACCAGTAATTTTATTCTTATTATTGTTAATTTAGAGTTGTAAATAATTTAGGCATTAATATATGTCCTTAATTTCAACGTATTTAACGTGAAGTTTCATGTTGTCCTTTGATACCTATAACAATTTTTGTTAAATATTATGTAATTGTAATAGTTATTTATTTACGTCAAAAAAAATAATTTATTCTTCCTTAAAAGTTTTATTTTAAATTATGGTTTGTTTAGTTGAATTTATAATTCATTTTTATTAAAGTAATGGTTTCTAAAATTGAAGTAATACATCCTTTTTAATTTTTACGCCAAGCATTCATATTTAAAAGATAAAAATTATCCGTAAATAAAATGTAAATAATCAAGAATAATTAAAACGTATAATACCTTTAGTGCTGAGTTTGATCATTTTTATTTTTACTTTAAGTAAAAAAATTAAGCGCTTTATATTAGCCAAATTAGAAAACCAATAATCTATATTTATTTTTATAAGTAATTACATGTGCTAGTGTGCAAACAATTTCTGAAACTGTTGAATGAAGATATTACTTGTAGTTTTAATTAAAAAACATTTTTCTTATTAATTTAATGTTAGTCAAGCATCAAATTCAACGATAAAGAAATTAAATCAAGTATTTCTTCTTATTTCATTTAATTTTACACTGTACATTTAATCTAACCATAGTAAAACAGTCATTTAAAAGTTGAAATCTATTGTTATCAAATTTAAAACAAACTATGATAGTTGAAATAAAAATGTAAATTTGTTTTGTAAACAGTTTACATGTAGCTTTAATTAATATCTTTTAACATTCTTTGAGATTTTAAATTTAACGTTTTAATTTTTGTCAGTGCAGAAATCATTTTGATATAGGAAAACAAAGCGCTTTTATTTGCAATTTCATGAAACGTGTTCCAACTGCAACATCGCGTTAAAAAAACTCGAGGCGATAATTTTCCCAAATCTATTCTATTCGATATGTCCATCAGTTTTATCAGATTTGCAAAAAATTCTTCTAATGTAACTTCTGCATGGTGGAGTAAATGGTATGTGTAGCATTAAGAAAATTTGATAGAAATTTTGTGGGAATTTTAAGTTCTGCTAGGAGAGGTAAATCTGTCTCGACAAACAAAACATCGAAAGAACATTGTTCATTAACTGAAACACACATAAACTCATTTTTACGAATTCCAAACCACTGGTGTCGTAAAGACACCAGAAAAGAATATTTTTAACCGCTTTTAAATTAAGCAAAAACTAATCTTATATACAGTTGTGTGCTGTGCGAAAAACAGCTCCTGTAACGAAAACTACCTACAGAAGAATGTTAAAATCAATAAACATAGGATTTCAAAAAGAAAAACGAAAACAAATAGATTGCACTTAAAACCAAATGTAACCTTCACGAACGTCAAAGAAATGCAGTAAATAAGTGTAAAAAAATGACAAATTTTTGACAAAATGTACTGACAACATGTTAACCACAAATTTTGATTTAGGAGCAGTCTTATATTCTCATTCCAAGTTGGCTGTTTTAATTTTTCCGTTTACGATGTCTCCAAATAACAACGCTATTGCTATATTTGCGAAAAAACGAATCGAAAAGGAGATTCCAACGAAATACACACTTATTTACGTAAACGTATACTTATTTTCCTGACAAAGTAAGATATCTTATATTTTACTTAGACTCATACCTAGGTCAAAATAAAAATTCCATTGCACAAGGCATTTACCAAGGTAAAGTACAGTAATTTTTTCTTCACTAATATTATTTTTACTGTTATTATTCATCACTATGTGATAGGGTGTGGTTTTTGCTTTAGAAATGACGTTCCATTCGTTTACAAACATTACAATTCTAAATGAAACAAGGCGTTGTAGATGAAACCTCCTACCTCTTGCTATATAAAATTAAAAGTGGTATAATGTCATCCGATTTTTACATATGAAGAAACTTTCTCCTTGTTGAAATTTTGAAGAAAAAGCAATTTCACGAAAACAAATCTTAATGTGATGCGCTTAGTTTCAAGACGGACGTAGAAGTATGAATGATGAAGAAAGAAGTGGGAGACGAAAATCTTCATTTACATATCCAAAAATTAAACGCGTGGAAACAATGTTACAAAATGATTGAAAACTCACACTTATCAGATGACGTTGAAGGTGAAGATTCAGTAACTAACTTTCTCAAGCCATTAAATGGAGATTTTTCCCGTGAAGGAATGTTCGCCCTTGTTTTTCATTGGGAAAAGTAGTTAGAAAACAGCTCAATCTGTGTACTTTCAAAAGTTTTAATAAAATACTATACCTTACTTTTGGCACATGCCTCTTAGCTTATATACTGCAACACACATTCCCCCTACATCTTTCTTGAGATAAATAAAATAAAGTATTTAGAACCCGCGCATGCGCATATGGAGTGCAACAGCACAGTCTATGATTAAAAAGGCCAGTGAATATACGAAGCTGTTTTGGTTTAATGTGAAACAACAAATGACTTTCTCATATATATTATAGATAGAAAATGATGTCCACAAATTATTAAAATATTATTTATATTTATTTTAGGAACGATAATTGCAAATTACTAGACACGCAAAACGCTGCTTACTTCAGAAATTTTCTCCGATAATTTGTTTCTAACATTTTTTCTGAGAAATTGAAAAGTTCACATAAAAGGTCAAAGACGTGAGAACCGTACCAAATTTCAAACAAATTGTTACAACCGTTTTCAACAAAATCGTAAAAAAACTTAAAAATTGCAAGAATCAAATGGGGCTTCCGATCAATCACTTTTAACTAAATTCGTGTCTTCATTTCAGGACGGTAGTAAACTTAAATATAAAATTCATTTTTTTAATATGTTTATTTTTTGTTATGATGTTCATAATCCTTAGTACTTCCGGTTAAACAATTTCCGGAAACATATTTGAAAAACCACTTAATTCGTATAAAACAAAATTAAATAGCTAAGAAATACACAACTTTAAAAAATATATGACAGTAATAATGTAGTATTTGCTTTAAATGGCTAAGAAATGTAGGAAGTTTTAAAACATCGGTAGAGCCGATTTCGAAAACATCACGAAAAACGAAAAATGATAAGAGCAAAGTGACACTTCCTTCTTATCCGATTTCAATGAAATTGTTGCGGTTATAGTGGTCGAATGGCTACAAACTTAAATATGAAATTTTGTTTATCTAAGACTTTTTGTTTTCGAGATATCCTGTTCACATATACTATACACACGTACACTCACACGCACACGCACGTACGCATGCGCGTGCGCACGTACACACCTACCCACGCTCACCCAAACGCACCCACGCGTACCAAAATTTCTAAAATATGATTTTCGAATTCAGTGAACCCGAAAACGTGTATGTCCCCTAAAATTTGGACATCAAAAATTTAGAACGAAAACAATACTTTCTATTTTATTTATAATTTATATAGGGTAAAAGAAAGTAAAAATGAAACGGCATTTCAATATCTGACGGCGCTATTCCTGACGCAGAACTTGTAATGGAATAATATGTACAATATGAACAAGAAGTCCATGCACACTCTAAAGATCAAATTGATTTACATACATATTAGTACACGCCCCTTTTGGAATAGGCGGAGTCGCAACAATGTATTACCATCATTCCTATAGTAATATCACACGCGCCACTTCAAATACGGCTGTTATGAGAACGATGTGCCTTTTAATGATTCTGTATGGTTGTTGCGATTTAAGCAAATCTCATTTTGAACTGTGCATACATTTCTTGTTCTTGAATATACATACAATCTTTCGATCAAAGCAGGTTGCAGGAAAAATATCAGCAAAAGAGCTCAACGCTTGGAAGACTTTTAAAAGTGTTATTGAACATTTTCTAGGAAATATGAAGACTCCAAAATTACTAGAAATTAATTGAAGAAACGATTAATGAATTTCAGAAGCTTGTATATCTTTAAAGTTACACGGTCTGCCTTCCCATTTGAGCTTATTCAGCAATAGCATGTGGGATGTTAGTACAACATACAGAGATAAATTTCAATAAAAGATAACAATCCTGAAAAAGCGGTATAAGGGTTCATGAGACTGTTATATAATGGTCGACTAGGTATGGAACTTGCGTCGGGAGGATATGACTGAAAAATGAAGAAAATCATAAGCAACATTCATTTTTAAATAAAAATATTATTTTAATTTAGTATTAATAACAGATATTAAATTATTAACTGAGGTACTTACTATTCCTCTAAAATAGCAAAAATTCCAATCAGTTAAGCAAAATACAAAATCAGTCAATTTGGAGCTTGAAAGGCTATATTCATCAGTGTAGTAGTAGTGTCACAAATTGAGCTTGGTAGAAAGTATGTGTGAAAGAAAAGATATATGTAAGAAAGACCAGGGTGAAAGTAAAACAATTGCAGGAGATTATTAACTATGTACAAAATCTGAAATAAATTTTGATACTAAAGGAATTAGAATGGGAGGATAAGATTGGAAAGGATAATCTCGAAAATCTGTGGAAGACATTGAAAAACATCATAACTGAGCACACAGCAAAATTATGTGGAGTGACTGTAACTGAAACAGCAAGAAAGGATGCGTGCTGGAATGAACACATGAAAGTGGCAATACATAAGAAAAAGGAAGCAATGAGATTTGCTTAAAAAAATTCGGCCTTTAGTCAAAAAAACTAAATAGGATCCTTATGGGACTGCGCACTTAATCTCCTTTGAAGTAGTTCCATTGCACCGGCACGCACTTAGCCCAACGATTTTTCCCCTTCTGGAAGCACTTCTTGAACATGTATTTTGAAACTGCCTGGAGCTCCATCATCGCATTCTGCATTATCTCTTATGTGTTCTCAATTCAGAGGCCTTTCAGTGGCATCTTTATCTTTTGAAACAACCTGAAGTTGCAAGGAGCGATGCGATGTCTGGAGAGTAGGGATTTTGGTAGACAGTTTGAATTCGGTGGAACGAATGTTTCGGAGCATTATCGTGATGCAATTTCTAGTTTTGCGACTTCCAAAGGTCTGCCCTTTTGTGTTGAACGGCATCATGGAAACGGTAAAAAGTTTCTTGATATTACTATTTAGCAATTGTTTGTTAGTCCTATGCATATTTGTGATTCACAATGCCATGGAAATCAAAAACGATATTTTGCTATGCACCTGTCGCAAATTTTTGGGATAAGTGAACGAGTAACGCGTCCATTGTATTTTTGTTTCTGGGTTATATCCAAAAACGACGAATTATCTCCAGTTATCACGGTGTGAAGAAATTCAAGATCGGCATTGGCATTATTCAAAATGACCTGAGCCACTTCAAGGTGAAGTTGTTTCGATTCCTGTGTTGACAACTTGGGTATAAATTTCGCAGAAACTCGATCCATGTCTAGATCATCGCGTAAAATTGTATGCGCGAAATATTTTCTCATTAGCAATTTCTCGCATTCTCTCAACGATAGCGATTTCGAGCTGTTTGTAACCTATCGGAACACGAGTCACTCTCCATAGATGTGCAGCATTTTTTGGGCTTGACGTTTCATTTTTTATTAGTGTTTCTCCTATGGCATCGTTACTAAACATCTGGCGAATCTTATGAATTGTTTCAGCTTAGGTATCGCCAAACTTCTGACAAAACCTGATGCAATAGCTCTGCTCTACACGTTCCATCATCTTGAGCACAATAAAAATACAAGGAATACGTATCATAGCGCCACGATTCACCCATGTGCATAAAGATATTTCTATGCAGCAGTTAAAGTGGCTCCACCTTGCCCCAGTTATTTTATGCGAGAAAATTAAAAGTCGGATTCTTTTTAGACAAGCTATTATAACACAAGATCTCAAGGAAGAAGGGTACTCCAGAAAGTAACCCAAGGGTTTGTTAAAGGTGAAAAATGCGAAAGAATATGAAGTGACTTTGAAGATAATAAATGTTGGACATGAATAAGGAATGCAAAACAGAGTTTAAGAAAAGAACGAATAGTGATAAATATGTAATGGGACGTTCAAAAGGCCACGGAGCGGTGGAAGGAATATTTGTAAGTATTATATGGGAATATAAGGTACAGGAAGAAATTGGACGGAAGTAAAGACGGAAGGAATGAAGTTCAGAAAAATGAGCAAGATATAGATATAAATGCTTAAAAATGGAAAGGCTGCTAGAGTAGATGAAATTACTAGCGAAATTCCAAAGTACACCTGCGTGTATCTAGATCAGGGGTCGACAACCTTTTTTTTTGTAAACAGACATTTTTAGAATTGTATGTACAAAAATAATACGTACGTAAGTTAGTAAATTGACTATGAAATGTACGCAATTATATGCATTAAATGAGTCGCACGCGGCTCTCGAATTGCAAGTTACCGTATCCTTATCCAGGTGAATGGCTGTGCGATCTGTTTAATACCTGTGCAAAATTGGAAAAATCTTATGATCATACCGTTATGTAAAGAGAAAGGAAGTAAAAGTATGATTGTAAGAATTACAGAGAAATACATTTGTTGAGTGTACTAAGAAAAGTGTTTGGTTGAATTTCGATTTATAAATATGTTCGATGACCCACTAGTATGTCCAGTATGACTTCATGCCTTGGCGAGATGCAATAAATGGTTGAGAAGTATATGGGTATAAACAAGAAAAAATACCTTATATAGCACTTTTGTGGATTTAGAGAAGACATGTGATTATGTGAATAGAAATAAATTGTGTCATTTGAAGGGGTATAGGATGAAACAAAAATTACTGAGTACAATAAGAGCGATGTGTAATAGAAGTAGAGCATGCGTGAGAATAAGCGAAACGAATTGGTGCGACAAACAATCAAGGTGTCTCATAATTATTTAGTGTATACTGACTTCCATAAAAATTGCAACACATGAAAGTTGTTGATCAATTTTAATGAAATAAAGGAATGATTAAAATTTGTTTTTTTTATTTTTTTGTTAGCATGTAGTAACAATTAATTTGATGAAATAAAACAATGATGTGTAATAACTGTCAATTTTGCGAATTGTTTCTCCACCATTGCCTTTGGAACATTTAAGAATGCCAAGAGTTCATCAATGTAAAAATTTTTGGCAATTAAATGATTTTGTCGTGGCCGTATTATTGGCATGAAAGAGGCCGGCATTTCGCTTAGAGATATTGCTGGTCATGTAAATCGTAATGTTGCAACGGTGTTGAAATTTTGGTACAGATGGTCCGAAGAAGGGGCTCAACAACGGCCCCCTAGATCTGTACATCCCCAGGGGACTACAGATCGTGAAGAACGTCGTTCAAAACTTTTGGCCACAACTCGGTCAATTGCAATAGACTGTGTAGAACGCAGGATGTCAAAATCATCTGTTTATCGCTGGATAAAATCTTATGAACTACATTCGTACCGTTCATTTTTATGTTTTGACCCCACTTCACCGTGCCCGTAAACTAGAATGGAGCAACAAACGGACGAATTGGGCACAAAAATGACATCAAATTGTGTTCAGTGACGAGCCTAGATTTTTTTTGTTGGAGCAGGCGGATGCGTGGAGAACGCAAGAATTTAACACTTTTTGTGAAACGCAACACAGCTCTCACGGTAGGAGTGATGATATGGGGTGCAATATGTTATGGTAACAGATTACCCTAGGTCTTCATTGACGGAAATGTAAACGCAGCTGGTCACATTGCCAATGTGCTGAAGCTGTTGCATTTCCATACCTTCGGGGGGTTGAAAAATTCTATTTTCCAACAAGACAATGCGCGCGCACATGTTGCGCGGGCTACACAGGCTTTTCAGAAGAAGCTAAGATCGTCGTCCCTCCATGGCCTGCTCGATCGCCTGATTTCTCACCCATTGAGCGTGTATGGGATGTGAATGATTTACCACAACCTCTACACGACGTACACCATCTTCGACAACAGATATTGATCATTACATTGACAGTACGCCACGCCGTCTGAATAAGTGTATAGCAAATCGTAGTGAAGGAACTCATTATTGAAAAAACTTTTTTATTTCTGTTCTTTTGATTTCAAATTTTAATCGTTTGTTTTGTAGTGATAAATTGCATCGTTTGTAAAAATTTCAATAAAATCGCTCAATTAATTTTAGGTGTTGGGTTTTTTTTTTATGGAAGTGAGTATATTTATGGATAAATGTGCGAAAAATGCATGTGAGAAAATACTTGGCGTAGTTATAGGAAATAAAAGTGTGAAAATATTGGTTTGTGCAAATGATGCAGTTCTGGTAGCTAAGGATATGAATCAAATGACGTAGATGTTAAATAAAATTATATAAGCGTGTCAGAGAATAAATTTAAAGATAAATAATATCAAAACCAAAGCGATAATGTTCAATAAGCAGGGTGATGAGGAAGCATATCAGCTATTACTGGATAAAGAGGCAATAATATTTGTACATCAGTAGGATGTCTTCAGGTGACGACCGAATGAATGGTGGAATTGAAAGAAGAGTAAATACATGTGGTCTGTGACCAAGCTCGGAAGCAAAGAGAGCTGCGGCTTTGTATTCTCAAGTAAAATAAATGTGGTAAGCATTAGATATTTGAGTAGTGCATGTGGCAAAACGAGATTTGATGAAGTAGAAATGAATGAGTAAAAAAATAACGTGGTGTTAAATATAACTGTCTGTTCTGCATGGGATAAGCATGTTAAGATAACTTGGTCATAGAAGTAATAAGCAATGAACGTTTGACAAAAAAACTATATGCGTAAAAAGCGAACGAAAAGTAATCAAGGGGCAGTTCGAAGAAGGAATTTTAAGAAAGCGATAGATAAAGAGCACACGAAATAGAAGAGCCTATCAAACTCGGTGTATGAATCTGTAGAAGTCAAAGAAGCGTGTAAGACAGCAAAGAATGGAGAAGAATAGTAAGGTGTGGCAGTAGGTAAAATAGGGAGTATTCTGTAGAAGGTAATTGTGGGTACACATACAGTGGACGCTTTGGTAGAGGGCTGGTGCTACCCTATCAAGGGAACGCACTATGGAAAATCGAGGTCTGTTTCGGATCAAAAATCGATAACTTTTTTATTTCTAATGATAAAGTTGTGAAATTTTGCACAAATGTAAAGTAG